>JAPYYS010000123.1:0-155927 GCA_030522525.1 Campopleginae sp. 14b
ATGCACACAGTAACTACTGAGCGCGGGGGAGGGAAGGGAGAGAGAGAGAGAGAGAGAGAGAGAGAGAGAGAGAGAGAGAGAGAGAGAGAGAGAGAGAGAGAGAGAAAAAACCTGAAAACATTTTCAATTATAATTACGTTTGTTTCGGATTTAAATCGTCACATCACATTGCATGTCTCTATGTCTTTCTGCCTGCGTGAGCGTGCCCGTGTATGAATGTACTACGCGTATGTGTGCCTCTGCCCAAGATAATGACTCACGTAGCATCATTTGCTGCCTACCTTTGTCTCCTATTTTTACAGTATTTATTTATCAATATAAAACAAAATTCTTGAGAATATACCAAGTGACTGTATTCTGCAAGAATATAAAAGGAAAAACGTGAAACGGAATAATATTCATGTACATAAAAGTATCGAGAACCATGCGTCAAGACACGCTACATATTCAAATATCAAACTAATGAACCACAGCCAATAGGAACTTACCTTTGTGGCTCACTGTCTCCGATTCGAACCTCCAACCTTTTGTTCCTTTCATTCCATTCTCAATCGCTGTTGAGTTATTTGAACAAGTGAAATCCTTGACGAAGGTTTCCTCTTATACGATGCAGCATATTTATCCAATTTTCTTTTTACCATTTTCATTCCTATTTGGTCTATTTTTTACTTCATGCGAATTGAGCAAAATTAGAGACAAAAATATTGAAAAAGAATTAAGAAAATTTTCATGCAATGAAGTAGGTTCTCGTCTGTGGGCATCACCTCGTATATCAATGCGTGGGAGTGTGCGTGTGTGCGTGTCTGTGGGATCTAGAATACTCAAAAGAGGAAATGATAAACTAGAAGATAAACGGATTGAGAATAAATTGATTGATCTCACTAAATCGTTAATCGCACCGACCCGAGTGTTAATATAATGACTCTGTTTTGGTAACGTTTCAGTGACCACGCCGCTGTTCACACCTGCAGTCGGTGTCGCTGCTGCTGGCGCTGGTGGTCCCGGTGGAGCTGGTGCACGAAGCTACGTCGATCCTCATACCTACGAGGATCCCAATCAAGCGGTCCGAGAATTCGCCAGGGAAATTGACGCTGGATACATCACCATCGAAGCTATCATTGGTAAGAAACTCATAAACAGACACACGATCTTTTCCATCCACGCGAAAAAAAAAAAAAAAAAAAAAAAAATCATTTGAGCGATGAAAATAATATTTCGTTTTTTTTTTTTTTTAATATTTATTTGAAAATTCCACAGCATCAATGAATGTCAACGATCCCATTGTGATAGCCTGGCTAGTGGCTGCTTTGCAATCACCGTTCCCATACGATTGGTTGCATTGACCGATCCCTCCGATTGCCATGATTTAAATATTGATCGATAGCTCATAAAATCCACAAATATCTGATTTGTTTCGTTGATGAAAATGGAAGAGGAAAAAAAAAACAAAAGAAAAAAATGTGGATTTGCAGAAATATTAATTGAATTTTGGGACCGCAGGTGGAGGAGAATTCGGAGACGTTTGTCGTGGCAAACTGAAATTACCGCCGGATGGAAGATCGGAAATTGACGTTGCAATAAAAACTCTGAAGCCCGGCTCGGCAGATAAAGCTCGAAATGATTTTCTAACGGAAGCTTCGATAATGGGCCAGTTCGAACATCCCAACGTAATATTCCTCCAGGGTGTCGTTACGAAGAGCAATCCGGTTATGATTATCACAGAATTCATGGAAAACGGCAGCTTGGATACTTTCCTTCGTGCGAACGACGGCAAGTTCCAAGTTCTTCAACTGGTCGGCATGTTGCGTGGTATCGCAAGCGGTATGCAATATCTCGCCGAGATGAATTACGTCCATCGTGATCTGGCGGCGAGAAACGTCCTCGTCAATGCCGCACTCGTTTGCAAAATCGCTGACTTCGGTCTCAGTCGAGAGATCGAGAGCGCCACCGAAGGCGCATACACCACTCGAGTAAGAATTATTTTCCATTTTTCTCGTTATCCATTGTCTCCTGGACACGAAAACAAATCAGCGCTCGAAAAAATCTTCGTATTCGTTTATACATTGAAAATTTGTTCGATTTATCGGAGTCTCATTGGTCGTATGATTTTTTTACGTGCAAAAAGAATCTTAAAGTATCTCGTAAAAATGGAAAGATTTTCTTGGAAAAATTGAAAAGAAAAAACTGTGATATTTTTTGAAAGGGCGGAAAAATTCCGGTCCGATGGACAGCTCCCGAAGCGATAGCCTTCCGGAAGTTCACGAGTGCCTCGGACGTATGGAGCATGGGTATAGTCTGTTGGGAGGTCATGTCTTACGGTGAGCGTCCATATTGGAACTGGTCGAATCAGGATGTAATAAAGTCAATCGAGAAAGGTTATCGGCTGCCAGCACCGATGGACTGTCCCGAAGCTATTTACCAGCTGATGCTCGATTGCTGGCAAAAGGAGCGAACCCATCGACCTACATTCGCCAATTTGACGCAAACTCTCGACAAGCTCATCCGCAGTCCGGACACCTTGAGAAAGATCGCTCAGAACAGGTAATGAACCCTCTCGATAACCATCCACGTACAAAAGGCTTTTCTCCAAATTAATTATTCGACGACAGGGAAACGTTAAACAAAAAGAAACAGTAAAATATTCCATAAGTTTCATGTGTAAAGGAAACTGATAGGCATCGAAAAGACAGGAAGGACATTTCTTAAGATTATTGACTCTCAAAACTCGCGGCAATTTTTTTTTAACGAAAAAAATAGAAAGAAACTAAAAAACAAACAAACCGCCTTCATCTCGCAGGCGTTACGCGTTCCTGGGAATATTACACATACCTCGAATTTCAATCTTTCGAGTCACAAGCCCACACACACGCGATAACACACAGACATATGCGCACAGACGTACACGGAGGCGTGCATACGCGGTATGTTGTAAAATTTGAAATTCCCGGGATCGTGTGTCGCGCCAGTCATATCATCTGTTGTTAACATGCAATCAAGCCGCATGCAACGCGCAATTTTCGTTCATCGCACACATGCCATTGTATCGTGTCCATAAATTAATTTTCCTCGACAGCCGTACAAAAGAAACAAGAGATGCAAATAACAGAGAATGAGAATGAGAAAGAAAAAAGTAAGGGGAAAAATGCACGAAATTTGAAAGCAAAAAATTTCGTAGCGCTCGCTTAAGTAAGTAATAAGACAAATGTGTGCGATCCCCAGCTTCTTCCTCCTCTGCTAAAACTCGATAAATTCTATATATTTGTCTCAGACAGTGAAATCTCGGGGAAGAAAAAGCTTGAGCCACATCTTTTGCTCTTCCCATTTATTTAAGGCACATCCGCACAAGGGATGTCACTAAAGAATTTATCCTTCATGAGACAAGGACAGAATTCGAATTAATGGCTAGTCGGCCAAACCATGCAACTCTTCATACTCGCGGATTACGTAAATACGTGCCTTGAAAATACACAAGCATTTATCCAAGATTCACGGTCTTCGATGTGACCGATCAGAAATCAATATTTTCACATTATATCAAGGATTTTGTTGGCGGAGTTTGGATCATAACAATAGCGACTGCATAGCATTTTATTGAACATTTGTCTCGTAGTCGCTGTCGAGAATTTGTATTTTCCAAGGGGCCGGGATTCGGTTGGGCCTTTCTCTTTCCAAGTCAAATTTTTCCTCCTAAATATTTAGAATTTTGAACGATCTGAGGACGACAGGAATAGAGAATTGAAAGGGCACAGACTTTTTTTCGTATTTGACTGGAATATTTCTTACTATAATTCGGGTCTATGCAGTTGTCAAATGCTGCCAGATATTTTTAGGGCTAGATCGAGGTGCATTTTCATTCGTTGTCTTCGAAGCAAAGAGAAAGTTGAGCGATAATGGCGGAAGCAGGTTTACTCGGAGGAAAAAGTTTAATTGCTCCAGCATCAATTGTGGAAGGAGCGGAGGGTCGAAGATTTATTTATCTGGGAAATGCATTATTCGTGCTGAAACGTCGCACGTGTTCCTGCGTGTGATCCCGCCCTAATGCCTCGTTTATGTTTTTTTTTTTTTGGCTCATCCTGTTTGATCGTGATTGTACCGAGTGCTCGATAGACTGGAAGGTCGGCGTAGCACGTCACCAAGAGTCAGTCGGGCTGCATATAGCGTGCGGATTAAATCCGCATCGAATTAATCCGACTTGAAAACGTCATGGTATATGTAGAGGAAAAATCTAAAGAAAAATAAAAAAGAGAGTTACACGGCGTGAAAAAAAGGAGAAAGTGACGAGTGCGCGGAAAACTCGTAAAATTTTCCGGATCCGGTGGAAAACCTGATTGGCATTACTGGAAAGGTGCAAATGTTCTGAGGACCCTTTTTTCACAAGCTCAATTTGTTGTCTTCGTTGTTGTTTTTTTTTTTTTCAACAATTTTTATTTAAACTTGATAACGAACCACAAAGACATCCTTGCAATTTTGTTGCTGCTCTGTATCGTTGAAAAATCAAACATTCGTTTGCCATTCTTTTGTTTCGCAATGAATGCTGGGAGAAAAATTAATTTATGGACCACAAGGGGACGTCAAAGCGAGAGGGAGAAAAACAGAGGGAGATAAGGAGAAAGTTAAAAAAAATGAAAAAAATATTGCGGCTTTTACACTTAGATTTGCTACTTTTCATTCATCTGTACATCTTCTTTATATTTATTCATTTTGTTTAGTTAAATTAACCAAGAATTGCACGCTACTTCGTTTGGCATTCATTGATTTTAGTATTGCGACGGCTTTTGGAAATCTTTCATCGCTCTCGCCGCTTCACGTTACGTTTCTTTTGAACTTCTGTTTTTTAACTTCTCTTCTCAAGAGAATAAGGAAGATTCCCTGCAAAAAAAATCCCGTCCTTTCCGAAAAGGCTTTCGAAGCTTTTCCAATGTTCACACGTATCCTACATTTGGTTTTTTTACTTCATTTTTAAATACAGACAAAACCGCGTATTCAGACTTCTGCGATAATGCTTTTTTTCAATTATTATTATTTATTTGTTATTTTGCCTATTATTTCCCTTTCCCCCTTTTTTCTGGGCTAATTCTTTGTGGTTTTGGTTTGTGGTGTCTTTGGTACCCGTCTTCAACAACTACGACACTGCCAATTCGACCAACCAATCGTCTTCATCAACGCTTGCCAACCGAACGACTGCGACAACAACAACAACAACAACAACAACAACAACAACTTGTGACGCGACTTGCCAATCAACGCTCCGTGACCAACAACAAAAACAACTTCATGCTCGTTAACAATGCAGTGTAAGACCACCTGCGCACAATCCGTATTACGTAACGAGCCACGTCGCCCCGAGTAGTAGCGGCGGCGGTGGTGGTGGTGGGCCAGCAGTCGGTCAGCAATCAGGCCAATCGGTCAACAATACGGGAATAGGGGGTGTTGGGAGCGATGCAGTCCCGGGCCCGCCGTTCGTAGACGTTACAGGCGGTGCCAGTGGCCATCAGTCCCATCTTGCCCAGTCAACGATTGCCGTTCCAGTAATGCCAGCGGGAGCCGGTCGAAGTCTTCATTATCACACACACGCCGCGACTCACGCTTTACCCCATCAGCCGCCCTTGACCTATCCAAATTGGGTCCCGTTCACTCATTTTGGCTGATAAACATTGCGCACCAATCAGAGTCACACGGGCAGAATAAAATCATAACAAAAACAAGGACCGATCATATATACTCGAAAAACAAAACAAACAAATACAGCAACAAATTCCCTCGAGTGACAACACCACAAAACATACAACCATCCGAAATAAGCGAGGTCGCAAGATTTTTTCGACGATCGCACATGCCGGTCTTTCTTTTCACGTTCACTTTCGTTCCTTTTTCCATTATATCGTTATCATTATCATTTTTATTATTATTTGACAAAATTTGCTTTTTTTTTTTTGCATTATCCTTTCTCGTCCACAAATCGCAATCGAGAATTCCTTCCGTGGCCGAGTTCGACTCGTCCGGCCAGTATTATTACGAAAACATATTTATCGTACATTCATCTTCGTAATTCGTCTATATAGGAAGAAATTCACTCGTTTATCTTCTCTCTTAATCGGTGTTAAATTGTAGTCAATGGATCGTAATTTTGGAAAGACTTTTTTATATCCAACCATGATATATATATATTGTAGAAAACGGCAGGGTCGATAGAGATCGTGTTTCTTCGAATATGAGCGTATCATTGAGTAGCCAACACAAATATTAAGTGTGTAGGAAGGAGAGGATTATGGAGATAATGGAAATAAGGTAATCTTTGAAATGGAGCAAATTCTAAATGAGTCGTTGTCTTAAATAATTAAAGATAAATAGCTTGATTTTAAATTCTAAAGTTATAGCTATCTACGGATTATATTAGCGGACATAATGGAATATCTTACGAAGGAGAGAGGAGCTACGGAGCCGTTAAGTGAGAAACATAGAAAATGGCTTGGCCAGAATATTATTACAGATCGGAAGCAATCAACGAATCGTTTATGCTTTTAGTTTGAAAATAATGAAACTTGCCTGATATACCGGACAACCGGGAGAAACAAAAACACCACCAATCGCAATCGAATCGTTCACGAAACGTAGACTCGAACGATACACACCATTTCATTATTTTTCATCTTTCAAATACGTCAAATGTCTGTTACAATATTTAACACGCATATAAAACAACAAAAACTATATAAATATTAATATTTATGGACGCAAAGTATTTAAATGAAACACATTGAAGAAAAAGTGCTCGTCTTGTTTTCGGGCACGGCGCGAGGGACCACATCCCCACGACCGCTCGCAGCTATACAAAACAGCTCGTATCATTGGTAGAATAGTATTTTTATACTTGAAAGATAAATAAGTATACTACGATAGCATTATATTGTACGTCAAAGTTAGGGAAAGACGAAGTGAAAACAAAAGACTTGAGCGAATAGAGTTGAAGGGGGAAAAAGTAAATAAGAAAAAAGGCAAAATATTTGGAAGGCAGATATATTAAGGATTACAATGTACGCGGGAAGAGTAGATATTAATAATGTACCGGTAGGTACGAGGTATACATCGCGAGGGGATTGAAACAACAAATCTTTCGAGCTTGTCGAGATGCAGCAGGGAAGCAAAAATAAATAAAAAGTAAAGAGGATTAAAAATAACCAATATTTAGGAAGGTAACGCAAAAAGACTGACTGAAATATATACATATTTATTATCAACTTGAAGAAAACACGAAGAAATTATTAAGGATCAACGCGTTTTGTCTTTTTTACCGCTTTCAACAACTGCTACATTTTGCAAATTAAAAGGAGTCACTTAACGCCATCATACGAATAATATTGAATATTTTTAACAAAGGACCATGCATCCAAGATTTTGCAATGCGTCGCGTAAATAATGAAAATATATATTTACCCGAGTACTCGAGCAAACGAACATTAACACGCACACACACACACACACACACACACACATATACCTTAATACAGTCCCGCATACGGATTACGCACAGATTTCCATTTTTTCCCATTGGCCAGTCTCACACAGACATATATGTATTGAGAAAAACAAGAGAAACTAAAATTGCAGACGATTGCAACTCTGCCACAATCGACACTCAACCCCCTTGAGCTTTCGAAATGAAAAATCTCGAAATTACGAATGCTTGCAATGTAAGAGAGAAAAAATAAAACGGATAAAAAGAAAAAGAGTACGCGAGGGTGGTAAATGAAGGCGAGAAAGAAGAATGGAGAATAGAAAGCAAAATGAATAAATTAACGAGAGATTATTTGTAGAAAATAAAACAAGATTAAAAATACTGTCTCGAGAATGCTAGAGGAAAATTGAATCACTATAAAAGTGTGAAGAACACGCGAAATTCTGGCGGTAGTCAAATATGCCACGACCGACGCTCGATCTTGATTAATTCGAAAAGAAAAAAAAAAACGATTAAAACAAAGAAACTTAATAATAATGTAAAAAAAGAAAAAGAAATCCATACCAAGCCAAAACTAGATGCACTAACAAAATACTAACCATTGTCAGAATCCGGGAAAGGGGTGCTCCACCCCCACCCCCACCCGCCACGTCAACGTCCAACGCGCATTTGCGAAAAAGGTAAAAATAACAAGCAAAACGGAACGCCCCTACATACACGAACCCTGACCCCAAAACCCTTAAACACCTGAGAAATATTGTTTCCAAGAAACAATCGAATATGGCAATGGCATCTTGACGACAAATGACGATTAGAACGTTGAGCAAAAAGATCATTTACTGTAAATTTTCCACTCGTATACGATTTTTCAATTTAACCAAATTATTTTTTAAGCCATCGCCAATATTTAATCGCTTGGCGCTTGCAATTTTCTTCTTTTTGCTCATCGCCGATCGGGATTCCGAGTGATAATAGTAACCACTTAGAGACGTGACCGTAAATAATACATACACGTGTATTATATCCTCTTCTGCTTGTGTATCTATCCTCTCGCCCTTTTAGTTTATGTACGCACTGCTTGCTTCATATACACGCACCTTATTCTTTACATTTTCATTTAAATAATGATATATACTTACATAACTAATCGGTAACAAATGACCCGTGTGTATATTAGACCCTTTACATTCTGACTCTTCGTTTGATTAACCTTTTGTTTTTCATTAGCCAAAACATGATAAATATTGTAATACAATCGTGGATTAAATTAGGACAATTTGTATTGACGACGATTATTTTAAACGCCACGGATTCACAAACGATATACGAAAAAGAAAGAAAATAATAATAAAGAGGATGTAGCGTGCAACGTTTACTTACCCAAAATAGTATCTTTTCTTCGCGTTCAAAAAGATAATTGTACATATTAAAGTTAACAAATTAGTATGACCGTGCGATTCCTACAATTTTCGCACTTATTGACGTGTAAATAATACTGTTATTATTATCGAACATATCTAGCCCCCTTCCATGTAGGTTAAGTTATTCTCCGGTTATTATTAATATTACTATTATTATCATATTATTACTGTCAACTGTGAAAGACTACGTTGTTTCCCATCAAATGATTTGTTGAATAAACTGTGAATGAAATCCAATAACGGTGGAAACTGTTGGAACAGATCAACAATTCCATCCTCACCATGTCCTACGTCAATCTATATTGTATATAATTCACCCTGAAACCCATTACGACCGCCATGCAAGTAGATTCTGGACCGATCGTCTCGAGGAAACTTTCAAGTCCTTTAGAATCTAGTCAACAATGGAGGCACTATCTCTTGACAGTACGAACCTCTCTCGCCCCTCACTATATGTAGCAGCGCACGAGAATATTACGGAAAAATTCGATTTTTCCACATTGACCTGATCAATTTCACAAAGTGGATAAAGTAAAAAAAAAACACAAGAATTTCTTAACCGTTCCATGTATCTGCGTCCAAATGGAAAGTTTCAACTTGCAAAGTACTGGTATTTTTCCTCTGGTTCTGATCTATAAGTGTTGGTTTAATTATCGAAATGTTTTTTCATTCCTCACGGTCAATCAAATCTTTATGCATTTTTTTTCAGTAGATACTCCTTCCCGCCAGGAAATATTCTTGACTACTAGAGTCGGGATGAAAATTGTATAAATGTATCACATTCCATACTTGACATAGTGTTTTCAATTATAAATACGTAATTTGAAAAAGAAAAATCCTCGAGAGTGTCGTATGTATTGGGAAGAATTCAATGTTGTTTCGTCTAGAGTCTTGACTATCAGTGGGATTATTTTTGGATCCGCAACACTGATGATAAATATTTCGTAACAAAATTTAAAAAAGTGGTCCATCCACAAAGTCTTCCCAAAATATATGGCCGCAAGCGGGACTTGTATAAAGAGTGGAGCTTTTAGAATGAAGAGTTGATTGAAAAAGATGGAGAGGTAAAAAAGGAGAATTTATATGACTAATGGAATTTGTTTAATATCCGCAGGGGCACAAATCCTTTGGCACCAGACGCAGTGGATCTAACGCAATTAACGTCGGTGAGCGAGTGGCTAGGATCGATCAAGATGTCGCGATACGCTGAAAGCTTTGAGCGAGCAGGTGTAACGACACTCGAAGCAGCGGCGCGAGTTACGGTACAGGAATTAACGGCTCTCGGTATAACGCTCGTTGGTCATCAGAAGAAAATAATGAACAGCGTTACCGCTCTGAGGGCTCAAATGTCTGCGACGTCGCAGGGTTTTCTCGTTTAGAGCCAATTAGTCCTGAAAATCTATGAAGAAATGATTTATTAATATTCGCGCGGTTTTATCTCATAATGGATATTCATGCTGCCCGATAACCCAATGTTATTAGAGAAGCAGGAGTGATATTGGCTCGACGTGGGCCTCACGAAATATCAACATAAGTCAGGATTCAATTTTGAAGCAAGAATTGTGATCAATCGGGTTGAACGGCCAATTCAAAGGTGCGCGAGGCGAAGGGCATGTGAGAGAAGAGAATGCTCAAGCCAGAAGCTGGAAAAGTGTGCCGAACGACCGAAAGCGGAGCAAACAAAACCGCGGGCCACCTCGAGTAACTCCCGAGATTTAGTATGTCCGATGACAATGACGCCACTGTTAGAGACTGAAAGAAACGTGTAATAATTATATAAGAGATGCGCATCATTAGTGAGCGATGAATAACGGAGTTGGCCAATTTGCGACATTCCAATGTATTTAAAAAAAAAACACACACGCACGACTAATCTCGACGTGAAACTCGAGCAAAGCTAATGACTTGAAAAGGAAATGCGCATTTATCGTGTATCCGTGACATGTGAATTAATCGAGAATCTCGGCAGCGAGTATTGCGTTAACCGAGAATGCCAATCCGAGAATCCGATTGTTTAAAAAGGATCAAAGGAAATAAATGCGTTTCGTTATTGATACGAGAAACCACTGCCTAAAGCTTTACGTTTTACAAATTAAGTCACAAATAATCATACCGCAAACGATTCACAATATCCCCCACTTATGCAACCAACGAGACAATGCAACTGCTGGAGAGAATATAAACGAAACAAACGTTATGCAGCGAATCGATATAACGGCCTAAGAGAGTATCTCTAACCGTCATACGTCACCGGAACAAAAATGACTAATTTTCGGGCTAAAACAAGAAGAGAACCAAGTGAAAAACCCAACGAGATGTTAAAAGAACAAAAGGATGTTGAATAAATCCTCCACACCACGAGACAAGACTTAGCGTTTCTAAAACGAAGGCCGATAATTGCTCAACGAATAAGCGGGGCTTATAAGAAGAAAAAAAGAGGTCGAAGAACATGGGACTATGTGTATATGCGTGTGCACGTGTGTATGTGTGTGGGTGTGCTAGGGAGACTGTAAAATGGCAATCGAAAACGATGCCAATTTTGACGAGTCAGCCTTTTTACCGAGGACGAGTATAGGGCGAGATTTTTAAAATAATTTATATTAATTAAGTAAATACGAGAAGAGAATGTTTATCTTTATGGATAAATGTTTCGGGCGCTTCGGTCGAAAAGTCCGCTGTATACGTGCACGCGTGCGTCGCGATTTATGCACTTACGAGTGCATAATTATCGTCCAACGCTTGAAAGTGAAAAGCTAGACAATTACCGATAATAACAACAACAAAAAGTCCGAGTTATCAATTTAACTCGATTTTTTCATCAATGACGCTTGTCTTAAAAGAAAAAAAAAATATACATATATATGCATAACCTAGTGAGAAGTCTAGACGAAAAGTAATCGATTCTTTACGTCTATCTTGCCTCTTTCTGTTGCTCTGTTTTCATTTACCTAAAGCTAGTTCGTAGGAAAATCATAATATGTGTGCGTATGCCCGCATATATACACAAATATGAATACGTCTACGATATAGACACATGGGCCATTTGACGAAAAGTTGAAACATTTCTGAAGCATCATATGTACTGCTCTACCCGATTTTATGTACTAAAAAAATTTGCGTACGTTTTATTTGAAAAAAGGAAGAAAAATGAAAAAAAAAAGAGTTTCAGGAATTATAATAGTTTTTTTCAAACATCAGTCAATGAATCGGAAGCATTTTTATTTATCGACGTGGAATTTCTACTCTGCAAGTTCAGATTATCAAAAATTCACATTCCTCACGTTTCTCGCTCCAATAATATGGCAGATAAAATGAACAGTGTATCTTGCAATTATTTTCATGTTTGAAATATTTGTTGTTACGCGTCTAATTGGCTCCAAGTTTTCATCCTCCAATTGGGAGACTTTGGCAACGAATATAAAAAGGAAAAGTTCTTAAAAATGCACTTTCAAGACGATTATTCCACTCGAATCATTTGACAAGTTCGGTACTAGAGATTCATTTGAATTGAACGAAATAGAAATTGAAGCTTAAAAATGTTACACTCTAGCAAATTCCCACTGTGGCTGAATGCGTGCGTGCGAGTGTATGAGCCTGCGTCCGACCGTCTGTGTGTAAGGTGGTTCATTTTACACGAAAGTTTGTTTTTGTAATGGAAGAGATTTTTTTTAACATATGATAAAAATCGATTTGTACACAAAATAGTGAAATATGGGCTAACGAATGGGAGCGTACATTTTCTTAGTGCAGCCAAATGTATACGACACAAGACTTCGTGCACTATGTTATTTGTTTTTTTTACTATCATTAATGCCGTAATTATAGGTATCATTGAACGACGTGTCCTTCTTTAACACAGAAGACTTACGAAATTTTTTATAAACAACGAAAACGCGTCTTATGAACAAAGAATCGAACATCATTGCCATCAAACTTCACAGAGTCCAAATTTCACGTAATTTCCATGTTTTTTTTTTCGTTCATTCAACCACAAAACTGTTGAATCGCCAATGCTTGAGATATTTTGTCAATTTGTTTTTCGTACGACACAGTTCCATTCAAAAAATGATCCAACTTACGTGAAAGTGAGCCATTGTTTTTTATATAATATGTATATGTTATATATGTACGTTTTGTATAGAAGCCTGACAGATACAATATGAAGATACTATTGATAATGTGCCAACGCGAGATTCCCTTCCTATCATCGTCTAATAGTTACGAGTTCGGTTTTTATTTGATTTATTTTCATTATACTCGCGATTTCTCGAAAGATTTGACAAAAGCTTTTGATCAAGGCGCTCTAAGCTCTTCTTTGTCCCTTTTATTCTTCGCATCACTATCTCCTCGGTTTTGTAGAGAGTACGTAAACAAATTGTCTATGTATACATATTATAAATATAGCGTTATCACTCCTAATTCGTAGCACAGCGTTATAGAGATTTATCAAGTTTTGTGCGTGTATGAAAATCTAAAGTTATGGCATCGAGTATGAAACAGAGAGTGAGAGAGAAAATACTGAGTACGTGCGAGCGCGTGTGTGAGTGTAATATAAAAAAGAAGATGGCAAAATTTGCTTTCAGAATGGAATGAAAAGGTGATGAGGCATCCTCGTTAAATTAGAGAAAAAGCAAAACCGGAAAAATCATGAAATTAAAGAGAAAAAAAATGAGAAAGAAAAAACGTTTAGCGGATCAATCGTATGGATTTCGATCGAGCGAAAATTGGATAAATCGAGACGGAAGAGACATATCAGCGTGTACTAGAAAATTGAGGAAACAGTGAAGAGAAATCACGTCAATGACCACGGATGAGAAAAGCTCCTGTGAAAGGCCAGAAAACGCAGAAAATTTCGAGCTCAAACATTACACCCGTTTTTCGAACGGTATTTGGAGAGACACCGAACAAGCCCTGTAGAGTAATAAACAAATGCAAGAGGCATTTTTTTATTATCTCTATCGAGATAATAAAAAAAAAAAATCACAAGTCAAACCAAAAATTAAGATCCGGTAAATAAAAAGAAACAAAAAGGAACGAAAAAAGATACAAAGTATGTATAATATCAATAATACACTCGTCTTAAAACGATTCAACGAATTCCATTACGAAGCGATAATCTACGTCCATTCCAATTACAAAGAAACAAAAAAAATCTAGAATAAACAAGAGAAGATATAGGATCGTGTTAGTAAGCGGATAAATAGAGCAATAGAATGTTTGTGATGAAGAGGGAAACCGGAAAATAGATCTTGGGACAATATCAACGAGAACTGAGAAAGATGAAAAGATAGATCAATAAATAATATACCGAATGAATCGCGATCAGTGGGTATTATTATCGAAATTAAAAGGAAAAAGTCTCGGCGAGAGAAAGAAAAACTACGGTGACGACAACGACGACGATGAACAAACAAATAAATAACGAGTAAGCAATAAAAGTGAACATGTAATTAAAAAACAAAGAGAAAGAGAGGAAGCGTGAAAGAGAGAGAGAGAGAGAGAGAGAGAGAGAGAGAGAGAGAGAGAGAGAGAGAGAGAGAGAGAGAGAGAGAGAGAGAGAGAGAGAGAGAGAGAGAGGAGAGAGAGAGAGAGAGAGAGAGAGAGAGAGAGAGAGAAAGAAGGAAAAGAATAAACCCCAATGCAGATTTTTTATATAGAGAATGTTAACAAATTTCAGAAGATATTAATTATCGACGATAGCGCTATTATATCTTCCTAAATGTTCGTAATTAAAGGTTTTAAATGATGATTATGCAACGAGCGAAAAGGGCAACAACGGAGTGCGTAGCAAAATGATGTTTAATGGGGAAAAACGATAAAAAAAATCGCCAGAAAAACGTATTATTTCGTGGATTATGATATGGATGAATGTATAGAAAAGAATGGAGCAAATTTCGAGATCTCGTGTTTTTAATCGTCGCAATGAATCAAACATTTACAATAATAATAATAATTGTTGCAATACCATTATCATTATTATTGCTACTGCAAATGATGTCGAAGTTGACGAGGAGAGTCTAAACAAATTTCTGGGCCGTAACTATTTGTGTCTAGCGATGAGCGATGACAGGAGGAAAAATGAAGAGAAGAGAAAAAATACAGAAATTAATACGAAATACTGAAAATTATATAGGATGTGTGAGACACGAAAGAATGTAAATACGATTGGATGCTTTCACGTAAAACAAGGGACGAAGTTTTGGGCGTTCGTCGAGGTTAATATTTCAAGATCAGAGAGGAATTATATTTCGATAATCCATTTTAATGTACGTGAACTTTTTTTTCTATCGCGAGTTTACAAAAGAGAAAAACTATAAGCTCGGAAATGTCTTGGAGTGGCCGAGAGGAAAAATGCAAAAGCGTATACTCCGGAGAATCTTTTGGGAGCCATATTTTTAACTGGACAAATAACTGAACAATCACACGTGATTTAAATAATCCAAGAATTAGCTTCGTAAAAATTGTTCATTAGGGAAAATATATTTCGTCGTTGTGCGGATGATCGGAATTTTGGAAAAGCTTGTAATTTTATTTTTATTTAATTTCTTCGTTAAACGTGTACCACACTATTTATTAAACGAAACGATCGAATCACAGGAGGAAAGAGTATAAGCGAGGAAAAAAGAAAAATTACGCGAAATATTATTTATTATTTGGCGATCTGACGAAAATTAAAGATCCCTCATTGTCGTATACGTTTTATTTAAATATCGTAGTTATTGTATGAAGAGGAAGAAATGAAAGAGCGAACGAACTAGGAAAGCACATTGCGAACGTCATTGATTACGTTCTTGGGCTTTCTCTTTCGTTCTTCTCCGAGAAAAACAAGAGTTAAAATTCTGGAAAAAATATGTAATATTAACGCTTACGCGGGAGCAATGAACGAGGTGAAAGAATCGAGATGCCGAGAGTACCGTTCTTCCAAAGTCTAACATTGTGGAGAAGGGACCGAAAGAATGAAAAGTCGAGGAGGAGACGAAGAATATTTAAAAATGAGGGAATGCGTAGTCCATGAAGTATATAGCTATGTTATAGTTATCGTAATAAGGAGAAGCAGACAAGAAGAAAATGGCAGGCAATTAAATAAGAAAAGGAAAGAAATGCAAGATCGGTTGTCAAGAGCGTGATAATACTTTGATAATCACCACCGTGTACCGTTGATCAATCTTTTTTTAAACTGGTTTATATATTTATCGTGTAAACGAACTCAAAGCCATGCAACTGTAGAACACGAAGAACCGAACGAAACAAAATGATAACCGGATAGTCAATCCGTCGATTGTCCGCAATAACTGAGTGTATTAATTTTATTTATTTTTCGTTGAAATAGTTTTGACACGAATGAGCAAATTTACTGATGTACAATAATACAGAACGTTGGGCGTTATGTGGAAATAGCACATGTCGCGTCTGCATCGACGATTACAAGAATGTGCGAACGAACAAAAAATTATTTAACAAATACGAAGGAAGGGGGTGTGGTATCGCGAGGCGGAATAAAGATTCAGTGAAAAAAAAAAGATTTTAAAGTGAAATAGAAAGTGATATAAGATATGAGAGTGTCGACAAATTTCGGAACGTGTCTAAAACATTTTTCCTATGGTGTTGTCAAGACAATGTTGAATGTACATAAGATATAATAAATAACATACCTTATACTATGTAAATCGCCAAATTCTATTCTGTACCCATTCTCAGCTCATGCAATATCTATTTTTTCAGTTTTCTTTACGAATAGTCGCTTTGTTAATTATTGATGCTTCAATTTATTGATTTTTCCAGTTATATTCTGTGGTAAAAAACGAGGGATACTAATTCGACGTTTCCATGAAAAAAAAAAATGGAGATAAATATTTTAAACAAGAATTATTATTTCACGAAGTCAAATTGAATGTCGATGTTTTCCATCCTGTTGGTTTCTCTTGGATTGACATATTTATATGAAGTTCCTTGGCGATAGGACGCAATCCCAAAGACGCTGGGACTGGTTACTCGTTTCTCAGGTTTTGTTGGTTTTATTTTGGTTGGTCGATCCCTCGAGCACAGAGTTTGATCGACATTTATATCTGTTGGTTTTGTTTTTCGTTTTGGCGGAGTGTGATGATTTCTTGCAGGGGTTCCTGGAGTTATAAGTTAACGAGCCGCGGTACGAGGCCGGAGTGGAGCTGCGGGTGCGCATCGGATCGATAGAGAGAGCTCCAACACGTGTACGAGTTGTGCGACTGACACGAGAAAAGTCTCTTGGTAGTAGATATGCGGAGGTTTTATACGTGATGTATTCGAGGATGGAGAAGTAGAGGGGTTACGACGACAACCAGGCAGTATGAGAATTCCGGAGTGGGAGAAATGCCGTGAAAGAAGTTACACAGAGAAGTGTGGGACTGGATGTCGCCGGCGTGGCGATATCATACGTTCGTTATACTTCGATCATATAGTAGTAAGGAAGAGAGACATATTGCGGGACGACATAAGTGAAACGCCAGTTAATCAACGACGCTTGGACGTACCGAACCTTCAAATTTTAACTCATTATTTAGACAAAATAACAACAAAACTTTTTATCCATTATTCCGTGATTTTGACTTATCCGTCTTCCAGTTCGAAAGCAAAGTTTCGTCGATTATTCATCATTTTATCAAAGCGCGTGGTGGATTATTTTTAGACCTTGTTCTGTGTCCATCGCTTGTTCGATAACCTATTTCCATCAGTCAGAAATATTCTTTCAATCGAACGATAAGACGCGTTGTTGTGTGTCCTTGAAGTAAACTCGAGTTGAGATCATTTTTTTACTGTATTATTCAAATCATTGTTGATAGTGATTCAGTCGGTTATTGTTGGTGCTACGGTCGACCCTACCTCTCTATTGTTCCTGCATCCTGCACATAATAAATCGCCACCTCTTTCGAGGACACAGGATTACTCATCCAGTAAATAAACATCGATTCAGCGATTGGAGTGAGTATGTTTGTTTACGGTCGTTCAAAATACGGCTTTTCTGTTATGGTCCGTGTGCATTCGACTGAGAAACTCCGTTCCTTCGAGTCTCTGATAAAAAACAATTTCGTGCCGTATTTTTTCTCGAGTTCTGTCAGGCGGAAGAAAATATCGTAAAAATGAATTATATGTCAAGATCATATAGAAAAACTCACTCTCCAATGATTTTCGTACTCACGTTCGATCGATATCTCTTTTTTGTACTGGACAGAAATACTCTTCGAATTAACATACTAATGAGACAAAGAATATCAATTTCGACGAGTTTTTTTTTGCCATAGCCTATCGCGAACTTGTATACAACGCTAGTTTATCCCGAGGTTATCATTTATCTGGAGTTTTTGCAGTTATAAACTGCAATAGCATTGGGAATGACAATGGGGTTTTACTACGAATTGGACAAGTTCTCTCCTTCGTATGGTTTTCACTTTTTACAGATTTTATGCGATAAAGCGTTAAAAAATGGAACCGTTCGTTTAATACGCGTTATGAAAATGAATCCGACGAGAATGAGTATCGTATCGAACGTTTTATATTTAAGGATTAACTGCAAGCGTTAGGAGGATCACGTGGTCGGGAAAGCACGTGTCGCGCGAGAACTGTCACCTGAGAAAAACACAGTAGCCTTTCGCATCGGAAGAGCATAAAACAGAAACGAATTTTTACGACACGATTGACTCATTTATTTTTTCGCCCTAATTTCATTCGAAATTTCTAAAAATAACATTTTTTACTTCTCTGTCTAGATCAAGCCAGCAGAAAAATGTCAGAATGAGAACTTCGAGTGAGAAAGTCACATTTCCAAAGATGAAATTTGAGCGTATGTTAATTAGACACGAAAAAATCCACGGCCTTGGATAATGCAGACTGGGGAAACAGGCTCGTAATTGTAAGCAGGGAAAATTCAAACAACGCCGAGGAAGTTAATTCACGCAAAGGAGCAGAGGGAAACAATCGACTTTTTTCTCCATAGCCACACGCAACGTTCAAAAACTAAACGAAGGAAGTTTGAGCGAGTGAAAAACGTTACTCGGTCAAGTATCAACAACGAGAAACCCAAGAAGACGAATTAAGAAAAAAAAAAAAACGATCAGAGGGAACAAAGACTTTTCATCCGGAAATAAAAAATAAGGAACAAAAATTAGGAGATGGAATAAAATCGCGATCAAAAGGTGGCGGCAAGGGAGAAAACCGGAAGATCCGTAATGTTGGCTGGATTTGTCGGACGCCGGGAGTTTGTTCATCAACGGCGTTAACGAAGAGAAGAGAAGAAGAAGAGGAGGAGGAGAGAGAATCGACTCTCGCCAGGGTGTATACCCAATTTATAAATAGAGTTAAAACACCGTCTCGCGGAAGTTGGAGATCGTCGAGCACGCGTGCGTGTGTTTTCCTCGTGTTTGTGCGAGGAGGGTGTAGAGGGAAGTTTGGGTGTGGGATTAAGTTTTGTCTGTCGGAGAGACACGGACAAGTAGTAAAACGCGTGGAAGAGGCTTGGGTTGGTATTGAACCGCGTATGTGTATATTTAGGTAGTGGGGATTGGAAGGGGCTCCGCTCGTCGGTGGAAATAGAAAAGAATGTTTTCGGAATCCAATTGGACTTGGTTGGCAGAACGATGGGGCAATATGGCCGACTTGGCCGAGCGTGTGGACGATCTGATATGCAGTTTCGATTCTACTGGTGATACGACAATGGATACACTATCGATGCTCATATTTGGGTGGATGTTATTCGGCCTCGTTGTACTTTGCGTTGGTAAATTCGTTTACAATCGTTTTGTCAACAATGATATTAAAAATCGTGATAACGTCGGGGTTAGTGCGACGTTAATTAGCGGTTCAACGAGCTTGAGCAAAGAATCACAGCAGCATGCATTCCACATTGGTGAAAGTGTTGTTGGTGCCGGAAACGTTGCCAGTAAATTATTGGCTAATGAGAAACCGATTAGAGTTATGATGGCGAAAAGTGCCTCAATGGGAATCGCCGGTGGCGGTGGTGCTGGTGCTGGTGGTGGGGGCGGTGGTGCAAGTTTAATTGGTGCGAGTGGTGGATCCAATTTCGGTGGTGGTTTCATCGGCGGTGGCACAAGCGGAGCTGGAATTCTTATGTCTTCCACTTCTTTTGGAACAACCGGTTCTCCCGGTGGTTACGTTCCACCGACACCTCCAATCAGAAAACGCCTCACGCGAAAAACTTCCGGTCCCTTATTGAGCCCTTCCAGAAGCTCCAGATCGCTCAATCTTCCTGCTGCTACGGGCCCCGATAATGAAGCTGTTCGATGGGTCAACGAGCTCGTTTATTGGCTCCACAGCGATCTCGTTATTCTCAATGAACTTCTCAGCACATGGGTCTTGTCCCTTAATGATTTCGTCAGCAGCTCCGTCGAGGAAGTACGTATCGGCTTTTTTTTTTATACCCGCAAAAAATCACGGTAACGATGAGACCAAAACATCGAACGTCAAAGATTTTTCCCAAACATTACTTCACATTCTATTTTTTCAAAGGATTCTCCTACTTTAGCCAATCCAATAATTCGGATTTAGCCGAAAATTCCATCTTCATGGATTGACATTTTAATTTTCAGTCTCAGTCCCAATGTCAAGGTCTTTTTTTTCGTTAATTTTTTTTCTTTCACGTACTCGCTTCATGGATTGTCAGAACGAATCGATGAGAGCTTTTCAGGTTGCGGGGGACTTCTTTTCGCCCCCGAGGTATTATAAATAAACGGCTCGGCTAGAAACACTCGATGGATTTATCCTAAGTGTCTTGTACACTCTTAAACTTTTGCCTCTCGGAAGAGAGCTCTCAAGTTCGTGAAAAAAGAAAGCTTCCGAGTCTGTCACAGCCGAAACCTCGAAGTGCTTTCCACGATTCAAAAAAATACTTCGAAACATTGGCATTGGAGAGAATTTGCTGTCAACTATCTCAACGATTCATTTCCATCATTTTTTTAAATTATTCGATCGCGAATAAAAAATTATGTTGGATCGTTCAATCATTTCAAACGAAAGTGCAATTACATCATGGACTTAAAAACGCACCGAAATCTTGCGGCAGTAACGTTATCCGAGAGAGGGACCGACAAAAAATAAAAATAATGCATTTGGGGCAACAACATTGGTAATTTGGTCGAGACAACTGATTGACCGATGAGACGAGTCAAATGCCAAGTTCTTTATCTTGACGATATACGTTGGATATCCAATGAACTCGCCACGAGCCAATATTGAATAACCATTTGCCCATTTTTCGTTGCTAAACACGAAAAATACATAATTCCAATGTGACTGAGTCAGAAATACAAAAGTTTCGAATAATGAATAAATATTTTTCAGCTCCGAAATTATAATAAAATAATTATCAACTAAATCGATAGATACGTTGAAAATCTTTCGTTTTTATGGAAAAAATCTGTTTGGAAAACTGCGGTCCATGCAGATCTGATGGAAAATCTGTTGGTGCTGTTTAAGGTCAGAAAAACGTGGATTCGTAACCCCACACCGTATGAGTTATCGTTCAATTATCGAGACTTCGTGACTTTCTGACGCTTTGAATAGGACGTCAGACTGAATCGTCGTCGTTGCATTGTCACGAAGAATGCTTACGATTTTTCAGCATTTGAAGTTCTCGAATTGGTAGGCAAACGACGTTTTTTTTTTTTTTTTTTTTTTATTGCGACGGAAACGACTCTGAGCTAAGAATGAAATGAATCACGTCATCGAACGAGAGGCGAATATTATTAGGAATTCAGGTATTCGTCCACGCGAGCAAAAAGATTCAGTTGGCAAAAAATGAATGGAGTTGAAAATGAAAAAATGTCAATGTTGGTTCGTGAATCGATAAAAATAGAGAATTCATCAAATTTATAAATTGGGAGAGTGTTCCGAACGTTATGGAGACAATTTTTTGCTCGAATATAAATCGGTCTCTCCGTTCGGAGTCTCTCGCATGACAATGGTGTACAAGGGATTGTCGTGCACCTACGCGGACACGAAAAAAGAGGCCGGTTTATTTATAGGCAAAATTTGTCTCAGCAAAAGCTGTTATTTGGCAAAGAACAGAGAGATATTGAAGGATGAAAACGGTCTGCATTGAGCGATCGTTCGGTAAGTCACATACCGAACGAAAAAGAAAACCGTTTGTTTTTTTGTTGAAAGGACATACGTGTTTACATATTGAATATGATGCGAAAGTGTGGGGTCGAAAATCATTTGCAATATGAGGTCATGCCGATTACGTCGGCTAAACACGCGAGATATAGGATAGCATAAGATATTTCGTCACAGAACCTGTCAACGGCCTTGTGTGTGCCGGCCGTACCGGAATGAGAGAAAGAGGGAGAAAGATGGAGAGAGGGAAAGAGAGCGAGAATGACGTCACGCTGTCAGAAATAACGTTGAGTTCCACGCAAAACCCGTGAAGCTCTCTCTCTCTCTCTCTTGCACGAGATTTTTCGTCTTTTACCGATCACGATCTTTCTTCTCTGTGTACATCCAATATTATCCTTCCGAACGCAAACCGCTTAGATTCGTAAAACTTTCATTTTTCCTTCGATTTCACAGAAACTCCCAACTGCTGCTCTAATTAAATTATTTATCCTTATCGAATTAATTATCTAAGGCTGATTTTTATTCGTAGGGAAAAAACAAGATAAAACGTTCGATGAATTTATTCATAAATTCAAAACACAGTAATTCAATAATCAAGAGCAAAAAGTTCAATGTGTCAATTGCCGACAGTCTGGCATCGATTGAATTACTGCAATTTCAAGGCTCGCCAGCGTTCTCGGACGCTTCCCCAGCCCGAATACCGCTCTCGACTGTTCCCGTGGAGTAGAAACAAAAATTATGTTGATATGAAAAATTCTATTAATTATTCAGACAGTGTCGATCGTCATAAAAAAATTTTATTGCCGATGTAGATTACATTTTTCAAAATGAATTTCAGCATGGCGTGGGAGTCGAGTTCGTGCGCGTCCTACCCGAAACACATCCACCAGTTTTGTCGAATATTTTCTGCGAATGTGACAGCAAGAACGATGTCGTGAGTAAAAAAAAAAGCAAGAATTAATCATAGAAACTTTATAGGGATTTTTTTTTCATGCTCCATTTCTTATTCCCATTGGAATAATTAATGGATCCATTTAATTTCGTCCTCTTTTTTCAGACCATCACATGCGACTGCGAGGCTACTCCGGCTTTGCAATTGAAAGCTTTTCGTCAGAAAGGTGATAAGGTTGAGGTCAGTCATTATCGCGTAAACGTTAATCGTTTCCGGGCACGCCTCAACGTCGTTTGCGTTACGGAAAAAATGTTGCTCGATCTAAAATGCGACGGTTGGCCAGAGGTGAGAATAAACTTGTTGAAATCAAGAAATCGGATAATGTTAAGAATTCATGGAACTTTGTGGGAGGAAATTCGAAACTTTGTACAAAACGAGACTCGGACGAATATCCAATTTTTTTCCATAATCATTTTCACGAAACAAAACGTGGTCGAGAATGAATTTTAATCCGAGCGTTGAAAGCCAAAAAGTTGAAATTAAAAATTTGGCAATACCAAGTTTTGTGCGTCATTTACATTCATAGCGTTTCGTTTAAAGGTCAAAGTTTCACTGGCCACGGTTGGGACAATTAAGAAGGATTTAGATGAGAGTCAACTTCAGGAGGTCGTGACGGAGATTGTGGTCGGTGCTCTGAGAGGTACAAACGTACATTTCAATCTAAACCAATACCCCACGTGTCCACGACTTTGGAGAGAGCCACCACCTCAGCCTGGGCATCCTTTGCCTTTGCACTACGACAGTATGGTAAAAAAACCTTCATGAAAATGAATTCCAACAGAAATGCAAAATCGCTTTTGGTAGCATAGAGAACAGTTGATTGAATTTCACAGAAACATAAATAAAAAAGGATTCCGTGAGAATAACAACGAAAAAACGTTTTCTAGGTTGGTGCAGTGAAAAGAAAAAAATTTTGAAGGCTAACAGCGATGAAGGCGTGTTCAGTATGTGACTGCAGCGATCTCGCAAGCTTAGCAGCCTCGAGTGAGGTCGACATGGTTGGGTGACCGCTTAGCCACGTACTGACGCGTGTACAGATCACTGAGCTCAAGCTAGTTATGTGTGACTTAAAAAAATGAAAAATTTAGATGACTTTTCTGAAAATGTTGATGTATGCGAAAAATAATCAAATAATAAATGAGGCTTGGAACTATGGGATAACATAAAACTCAACCGAAAAGAGTGATTGATAATAAATCAAAGCTAGAGAAATCCACCTTGAGTAATTCGAATGAAAATGCCTAGAAATTTAAATTCAAAAGGAAAATGATTAATTCTTGGATAAAATATACGACAGCAACCCCATCAACGCCATCAAACGCACCATTCTTCGGCCTCGACGATTCATCAATATGCACCTGGCGAAAGACGTTTGCTCGTGAAGGTCGTCAAAGCTGGAGAATTGGGAGGTGTAGAGGGTTGTCGTGAACCTTACTGCGTCGTTGAGTTGGATGAGCCACCCCAGAAGAATCAAACTTCGATTAAAAAAGACACTTCTAACCCAATCTGGGAAGAAGCTTTCTTGTTGTAAGTTATTTTTTTATTATTATCACTCATTCCGTCGCTAACAATCACATTAAACTCATTTTTTTTTTTAATGAACAAACTTATCACGCTGAATTGAATTGATTGAGGCAAATCGAACAAACAGTTGGAGTCATTGTGGTATTTTGGAATAATTCTCAGCGACATAAGTCACAACACGTCGGAGGTGTTATTGGAAGTTTACGATCACGTGAATAAGGGCCAAAAATTTTTGGGCCTTGGTATCGTTGGGGTGGAGGAGCTTCTCGCTAATCCGAGCCAGAGACAAATTATTCCACTTCAGGCTCGTCCGTACGAGGCGGACGAAGTTACAGGAACTCTGACAGTCGAGGTTAACAGTTTATTTAATTCGACAATTAATTGCAAAAATTATTCGTGAAAAATAGTTGAATTATAACGAGCCTTAAGAATTAAAATTGAAATTACAAGAAGTCTGAGAAAATTTGATGTTTTTCGAAGGAAAATGTTTATAATGATTGGATTATTTACAGTTTCTGTTCATCGAGGGTGCCGAAGTACCTCAAATTGGCTCGAAACCTTTCAAAGTTAAGGAATCCATTAAGCCGTTATCACCAACGAGAACATACAGCCCGACCAATCTACTCAGCAATAGTAGCTTAAATTATAACAATGGTAACAGCACACTTATCTTGTACGACTCTACCAGTCAATCTGCCGGCGGTAATTAACGTTTATTACATATCTGGAACGTATTGATTATCCCTGCGTGGAACCTTTAGTCTCGTAGGGCACGTTCCTTTTTCAAAGATTCAAATAGACTCGAAAAACAAAGTTAAAACAAGAAGAAAATTGAAAAACAAAACAGACAAATTTAATGAAAGCTAATAACGAAGAATTTGGCCTGTTGGACCCGCGATTGATTTACGAAAATTAGAAACCTATTCCCACATGGTTGCTAGCATGATTCCACTCCCGAAGCTTTCTTCAGATCCATACAAGTATCTGCGTATTCAATTTTTTTGTCCTTTTTCCCCGCCGGTTTGCACTATGAAATGGCGTTTCTTTTTGCATTCAAACGAGAGGAATTTATTCTTTACTTGGGAGCGTACACAGCAGGCTTTATCGAAACTGGACGAACTTTTTTTTCATCCGCTTAGTTGATTATTGCTGTCGCAATCGACGATTCGATTAATCCCACTGACCAGGCTCAGACTCGAAAGATTTTTTAATAGCTATGACTTTTGTCGTTTCGTCCATTTTCGTGACTCCACTTTAGTCTTTATGACGTTTCGATTATTTGAGGAAAAGATAATTGAGGCCAGCGGTGATTAAAGCTTGATTCATTTTCCACGCGGTTCTTTCAGACTTCTTAACGAACGGTAACACTGACGAGTCGCCTTATCGAACCGGTCAGACGAACGGGAATAAGGGCACACTCATCGTTCACAGTCAGCAGAGGGTAAGTCGATTAATCCATGATTTTCCATACTTTTTCCATAACGTGTGGATTTTTCGTGTTATTTCAAAAGAAATTGTGACATTTTTTCACAATGTTTCAAGGTTTTTTTTTCTCAATTTGCTATTCGCTGTGATTTTTTTTTTTTAGCAATCGGAACGACAAATAGTCAAGGTGAGTTGAAGAAAGAGTGGTTTAAAGTTTTGGTAGATATCTCGAGCTGAATCTTGGCGTGCCTTGGCAGCGAAGACTGCACTGCAGATAATCTTCGTTTTACGACAGAAAAACTAGAACGCTGCAGCACAATTTATTCGAGTACGGTTTATCATGAAATTACAACATCATAAAAAAAATATATACGTTGATTTCTCGGGGGCGGAGAGAAAAGATTCACCATTGGTACAAAATCGTTGGCTCCATGCCAACATTTCAACAACTCTCGATTAACAGACAAACAACTTCTGTTTTTTTTTTCGTTTTGTTTTCACATTTTTCCTGGCCCATGTTAACATGCCCTGAATGCTGTGTGTTTACTAATCCAACAGGTCGCTCTATCGCACAATGGCAGTTGGCAAGAAATTTCCCCAGAGGTAATTTTTCCTTTCTATTGCTTCGGCACAATTAAATTATCCTAAAATTTTCTGGCTCGTTATTCACTCATTTTTTTTCATAAATTGTACTTAATTATAATTTTTATATTTTTTTCTTGTTGCAGCATGGGACAAGGGACACAAGTGCCACATCGGGACCGGAAAGCACGCCTAATTCATCGAATTCTGAGAGCATGAGAGGTGAATATCTTTGTCGAAGTTTTATAACTTGCAAATATTGTGGAATTTCCGAGCAAAATTGCTCAGAATATTCTGGTGAATGTGAATCAATGAAAATATATTGAATACAGTATGAATTGGATTACTTTTTGAGCTCTCAACAGTCTTCATCACTTTGGTAAATCGCTTTGGTTTTTTTGGGTACAGAACGCGGAAGAACGAGAAGGAAACGGCGCGACTTTTTCGGCACAATAAAACGACGTCTCGGTCGATCAAAAACGAGGAGTCGGTCAGCTGGTCCCGAGGGTGACACGAATCACGAGGAAGCACACTCACGATCGATATCCGCTGACAGAGCCAGAGATCCAGGATCTGGTGAGCCTATATTCTTCATTGGAAAAATAATGCCTCGACGATTTTTCGGGAATTCTATTCGCAGGACTATAATGTTATTCGAATCGTCCCTCGTACGCTCCTGAATTTTCCAAGCGCGAAAATTCTAAAGGAAGGACTATTCTTCTTTATCAATTTGCTTAACCCGAATTTTAAAGTCGTCTTTGATGTGATCAGAGCTCTAAGAAAACTGAGATATCAGAGAATTATTATTTTTTCTCAAAAATGGTGAAAAAATTTGTTCGCCAGCTTTGCTTACTGTACCAGGAAAAGAGGAACTCTCGAGAAGATCGAGTCTGAGCGAGGCATCGGCGATAAGTGGAACCTCGACCAGGACGTACATCAATGAAGCGTCCACCTTGGTACTGGAGACCCTGGAAAATGGAATTAAAAAGTGAGCATTTTCATCGATACAACAATGGAAATCAAACCTTGTTTTTTTATTCGTAAGGCAGTTTTTCATGGTGAACATTTGATTTCTGCATTCCAGACACTACCTCGTGCCATTGTCTCTGGCACAAAAGAGCAAATGGCGGAAAAAGGGCACGAAACTTCATATATTCAACGATCACACATTCATCGCAAAACACATGCCTGGGTAATTCATTAAATATTTTTTAACATTCACTCTTACGGGCTTTCGATAAGTCTGCATGCTGTTTTAATTGCAACGTGAGCAGAAAACTGTTCAGCAAAACAAACGTCAAAATCACGAGATCGAAATTTGAAAAATGATCAGGAACGATTGGAGTCCGCCTTGATGGTTTTTACATTGTGATTTTAGTGGCACAGTTTGCGAAGTGTGCAAAAGGACTTTAGCCCGAAGGTTGGGAAAACAAGGATACGAGTGCCGAGACTGTTTGATGAAATGCCATAAACATTGTCACGTCAAAGTCGAAAGCATGTGTTCAACTTCCACGATCCAAAGCATCGAGCTGTAAGTGTAATTTTTTTTTTTCATATATAAAAAAAATCACGTCGATTTACATTCCTTCATACTTCTTGATATTTATCAATTTTTTACTTCGCAAAAATTGGTATTAATAAAATTGTTAGCTTCGTTGACATCAGATAATCCAGCATTATTGCGAAGATAGTCACACAGCCCAGAGCTGCAGTTATTTTATCTCGTTTACCTTGCAAAACCAAAGTAAAAAGACATCCACTTTGAACGTTTCACTTGGAAGGTCGACTGATGATTTTGTATCAATGACCAGAAGGTATTCGCGTTCATGATCGATTTTTACACACTTTGCTATTGAGACTTGAAAAATATGGAAAAAAATGCAAAGAAAACGTGACCAATGGGAAGAGAGTAATCGAAGTATTAATTCAACTGATATTTCTTTCGACTATTCTTGAAAAAGGTCCCTCCTACCGGTTCTGAGCGAATGAGATAGGTAAGCAAAACGAGGAAAAGTTAGTCGGGTTGTTGCTAAAAAATCCTTATTAGATAACGTGAGAAAGAATTAAAAGGAGAAACGAGCATGAAAATTAGATGCCCATATTTACTGGAAATTAATGTGTTGATGATTATAGTGCAATAATTTAAAGATTGGCTGTGGATTGTTGTTGTTTTGTTACCGACGTATGGTAACACGTTGAAAGTCTTGTACCACGCGCTTTATAGCATCGCAATCATCCCGACAGATCGATGCAATGTTTTCCAACGATATGAAGTTCAGCAAAGACACTGAACGAGTGTATAAGTGAAAAGAAATTAATGGAGGGGAAAGATTGTTGCTTGCGCACGAATTATCCTTATACGCCTTGTTAATTAATTTATTTGGCAGAAATGCTATTGCGCCTGTCGTGCTTCCGAAGTGAACACCAACGGAAGATAAAGAATGAAATTGTTTTTTCAATTTTTTTTTTCAAAAAGTATGACGTACTGAGAAAAACTTGATTCTGTCTAGTTTTCTCGACTGCAAATTGCTGCATAAACGATTTTTCTATTTTTTTTATAATTTATCAACTGATTTACGTCGATTTATGAAAATCTCGGAATATCCCGATTGATTTGTTGAGCTTGCGATAATTATTTCCTTGTATTCAAGGTTGACATACGAAAGCTAGTTTTTTATTCTTTGGATTACAATGAAATATTTTTTTCAGGACGTGCATCAAGACTCCGATGCTCGAGAGAAAATTTTCAACCCGACGATGTTAGCCACCATTAATAAATTGCTTATGGTCTCGCCACGAAACGACTCCGAACGACGACTTCGCTGACAAGAATTTCGTGAAAACGAAATTTCAAAGTTGAGCTTCCTACGAATTTTAAACTGTTGATCATTTTTTTTTTGTTTTTCGAGTTGCACGTTCCCATACAAGTGTCTCGTGAACGTGGATCTTTATCGAAAGCTTGTTTGAGAGAAAGCGACGAATATTACCATTTTTTTATTATCGACCTTGCATATTGTTTATCGATTTGTTTTTTTTTTTTCATCGACATTTTATTCTCGTAGTCAAAATGACTGCAATACTATTATAGCGTTTATAATGAATGTTTTAACATTTGATTCATGGAAATAAGAAAAAAAAGGGAAATGAATTTCTCTCCAAAAGGAGCAACGGAGCCGCGAAATTGTTACAGAGTTTAACGGTATTGGCTAATTATTAAGCTTCGAAGCTACAATGCTTATCCACGTCTCGAAAAACTATACATTAATAATATAGTTGTGGTATTTAAAAGAAAAATCATTTTCTAACGTGAACGTTAAACCTTCTAATCTTTCCAACTTTGTAATCAATCGTTTTACTCGAATCTTAACAATGCTGAGAATGCAAAACCATCGTACAGCTGAAAGCAATGAATAACTAAAGTTAATTAATCACCAATATCGTGCAAACACGTCGAGAATTAATGAGAAAATAAAATCTAGTTAATTTCCATATTGCACGCGATTTTAGTGGTTGGAATTTTCTACGTCCATCGAACAATCGTTTTGAGAGATTTACAATGAGTAGTAAATTCTTCCAAGACGAAAAGCTTCGACAAATAATTCGAAATGAATAAAAAGTTGTATTTGAAATTGGGTACGATGGGTCGAGACAAAAGTCCGGTGGAATGATTCAGCGAAGATGTCATCACCATGGGTGACAATTGGGCAAAGCAATAAATGATTTTTTACTACAAATTTTGTTTGTACTCAACGAAACGTTCTGATTGTTAGAAAATACATTTCAAAGCCTAAAAATGTCCTTAGCCTTTAAACGCGTAAAACGAATTTGCATTCGAGGTCACAATCGCTAGTCACGAGCCTTAGACGAAACGAACGTGGACAATCAAACGTTTATCTTTCTTTGGCGTTTAAAGAATAAAATAAATAAAATTGTTCGGACGAATAACGAATCCATGTCGGTCGTTTTCGTATTCGCACATGTGTGTCGTTCATTTAATGTGAAATTCGTTAACGAGCACTCGTTCGGTGAAGCAACGATAGAGGGTCTAGTTACGACTGATTTTAATTTAACTATAATTCAAGTGAGAAACGAAGATTTACGTACATTATCGTATTATACACTTCGATATAATATATTTCTATGACTTTTACTACTGACTAAAAGTCCTCGAGTTTATTTTCATTATCTCGATATTTCATAATCGCCTCATCGAGTTATTTTCATTAGAATTTTCTTAAACGTGCAATCAACGCATCGTCTCGTTGTTCTTGTTGAAAAATGATTTATTATCTCGCGTAGACTCGCACGAAAGCCACAACTTTTCGATGAAATTTCTGCAATATATTTAGTCACCGATTCCTTCGTTTCATCGCGACGTCATTCAGTGCACAGGACAGACCTTTTGTTTTCTTCTTTTACCCCAGATCTAATGTGTTCATTAAGGTGCGTCAACAACAATACAAATACGACAGCCTTTTAACGAGCAATTCATGGCGAAATCAATGAATCTTACTAATAATGTTAATGATAATATGTCTAATGACTATATGGCCTCGTGATAAACTATTTTAATGCACAAAATAAACAAAGGTTACGATTAAATATTCAAACAAACGTAAATTAAATCTTGCGACAAAAAAAAACAATTCTCTGCACCATAGGAACTGAAAGAAATGATAAGAAATAAAACGATCACTTTAATCGGGCTGTGAATGGGGAAAAACATGTAAAAGATAAACACGAATATATATTCATTCTCCGCGACAGTACGAGAGAATCGAAGAAATTTTCATTCGTTTGCCCCGAAGAAACCAATTTTTTAAATCGAACAAAATTCCATTTAGTTGGAACGTTATGGCGGATACTTTTTTTTTTTCCTTTTTTTCTTAAAATCAAAAAAGCAACGAAATTGAAAGAAAAAATCATCGCATCCACCATTTTCCGTCCAACTCGATGGGATTCCAACCGACTCCCTCCGTTTCGTAATTTTTCAAGTCTTCTGGAAGCTTATTGCAAAATGCATGTCACATGCTCCACATAACTGTTACCAGAGCATACAAATATGCCAATAAAGTTAGAGGAATGCGAATAGCCTGCAAAGCCATTATGTCTCGCAATTCAAAAAATATTACCATTTTAAAATCGCATCGTTGCTGCGATGGTCTTTGCAAAATATTCAATTCCTCACGTTACGAGGAGAAGAGCGGAAGCGTAGAGACAAAAATTTAGAGTCGTATGACAAAACTGAAGGAGGAAAAAAATAAAGGAAGATAATATATTAAAGGAAAACAGTTGGTCAGCTCTAATATTCAGGTGCCTATTGGTGTTATCGTTGTTTATACAAAAACACGATTTATCGTACGTTTTACCATATTTATGTAGATTATTTATACGTACTGACGAAATCTGTCTATGGATTACGCAAACTACAAGAAATATTTTCTCCAATCATCCAACTCCAGCGACAATGTTTGGCATCAATAACCGCGTTGGCACACAAACAAATGAATAGTGACGAATACATGACGTACGAAGAGCACGATTTATTGCCCACGCGATGTTTGACAGATTGTCGAACGATTTGAGTCAATATGTTGAACCGTTTTTTTCTCAAAGTTCTGGAACCGTTTTAAATGATTAAATTATGCAAAAAACGCGTACAAAATGTTTTCCTTCCTTCGAGTCCTCCGTTCGTTGAAATAAAAGAAGAAAAAACTGTCCGAACGTTGACTGAGCGACGAACCGCGCAGTCTTTCGGTTTTCATTTCCGTTGACAAGCATAACTGGGAAGTTGACAAAGAACTGAAAAAATATTGCTGTATATCAAAGTATCGAAGTGCGGAAAAAAATGTTGGGCATTTTCTTAACGCCTCGTTTTATCGTCACTGTAAAAAACAAGAATAAATCTTGAGTGGTGAGGGCCGATTAATTTCGCTCGGAGTGTCTCGTGTATACTTGTTTACATATTTACATTTTTCCGAACATGACGAGTCGGTTTATGACGCACACAATTTGTTTTTATCATTACAAAAGATTATATTATTTGTCGTATCGATGACAGCAATGATTAATGCATCGCCGACGAAGCAAAGCACATATTTATAATCTCGCCCTCGCGTGCATACTGTTTCAACAATGTGTACAATTTATGATTAAAACAATCAAAAACAAAAATATATATATCTACGAAAAAACGAAATAATACAAAAAGTAACAAAAAAGAGAAAAAATGAAAAAATATCACAAAAAAAATGTTGCACAGGTCTTTTTATTCCGACACACACCCAACCAGCGTATCCCATCCCATTCCATAAACTACGAGGAAAAAATATTTTTTCGCAAGGATTTTTTAAAAAATTTACGAAATTTTTGTTTCTCTCGGCGAGAATTTGCATTTATAGAAATTTCTATCGTTTGTTATTTCATCCCTGCAAAGTTTTACCTGGAATTGATGAAAAAGATTAAAGAAAATAATTTATCAAGAGTCAAATTTAAAAACTACTTCGTGAAAACTATTTGAGGCTCGAGAGGAAATCGGTAATGATGAAAAAAGAAAAATACTTTTCCCCACATCGTCTAAACTGCGTACAAGTATAACTAAGCTTAAAAAGAAAAGAAGAGAGAGAAAAACGTTAGTAGATCGATCAAGCCGACAAGGGGAAGCGAGCAACAATGCCCATCGAGCATGCCATTATGGCATTACGGTTAGAAAGGGTGAACCGTCAAATTACCGGATTGATCGATACCCACACACGTATCTTGTACATACACGTTGGCATGTGCTCGTCCGAGCAGTCGCTTACAATTTTACTCGACTCTCTGTGGCTCTTTCTCCTTTTCTCCGAGAGTAATCGGTGGCAACAGGGTTAAAAAGAAAATGGCAGTTACCCTTACGCCCTTTCTATCCCCACCAGTGCCAAAACAAATTCGACGTACGAGTTTTTGACTTTCCGGACCAAATTTTACCAGCAAATACAACAAAAATTCAATCATCTGTAAAAATAGCAACATGCTCCTCTCTAAATACAACAAACTAAGAACAAAAAAAGATGGAAACCCTCAAGAGTTCGTAGACCAAATTATCTAACTCATCCACATATGATTCTTTCCGAAAAAGCAATAAAAATCTTTTACTTTAAAATTAAATAAATAAAAATCACTTGCTGTGGCAACTTTTGCATAAACGACTCGTAAATAAAAATTTCCAAAAGCGGTAGCAACAAAATTCTATACGAAATATTTGAAAACTTTTTATTCAAATTACGAGATTTATTGAACTTTCGATCATTTCATTCGTCATGACAAATTGCAAATTTATCCAACAATAAAGGAGAATAAAAAAGTTTCAGAGTCATTTGAATGGAAAAATATATATATGCATATAAATCCTTTTCATTACGAGCCCTGATGGGTTTTAGAGGCGTTACCTTAGTTAGGCAACACCCAGATATTCGAGAAGTAAAACATATATTCTCCTTCTTTGGTGAACGACGTACTAAAGAGGTAGGTGCTCGCTATACATAAAAGAGCTCGCGATTTTACGAGCTATGTATATTATCTGTATGTACTAGAGAAAGGCGATATAGCTGCGCTGGTTCGAGCGAACTCTAACGTTGGTTTTTCGTACTAATCGAGATGGAGAGAAGAAGAAGGGATGGATGGGAGGAAAAAGCTAAATTTCGAAGAGATTGGAAACGCCTAGGTTGTTAACATTGACGAATCGGAGCTTCAGAGATGATAGTCTTGTTTGGAATATGAAATTCTTCCTCACGAATTCGTACAAAATCGAGTCTCCGTTGTAATTTCTATGTCAGCGATAAATAATTTGAATGACCACGAAAACAAAAATCAAAAATATTCGTCGATGAAATAATCGAACGATAATTCAAAATCAAGATCGTGTGGAAGAAAAAAATCGTAATGACTTAATTATAACTTGAGATTGTTTTTTTTTTATTAATTTTTTGCTCCGTTTATCACGATCGTCATCGCGAATGGCGACGAAAAAGATTGAATGACAGAGTGAGAATTTCGATTAATGGAGAAACATAAAAATTGGTTGATCCGATTATTAATTCGATCGGGACAGAACGATTTGTTACAAAAGTTGGCGAAAGTTCGATTACTATTAAGTTCGCTCTGTTGGGCTGAACGTTTATGAAACAAGGCTTAACGTGCGGAGGTCATGTAATGCCCGTATTGCCAGTACGTAATAGTCATGTAAATTGGATGCACGTTACCCCATCAAGTATCGACAAAAAGGGATATACATTTATCCACCTTTGCATGTATCCTTTCGTGCTTTATTATTCACCAGAACTTGCCTGTGTTATTTTCCTGCCATGAAAGGGTTTTTCTTACAGTCTAACGATAACAAGATGGGGTCTGTCTATTTCAATCGAGCGAGTTAAACTATTAACGAGTCTTTTGTGAATCAGGCTTTTTGTTCGTTGCAGAAAAATGTTTGCATGGGGTTCGAAATATATTTTGCTATGAAAATGGTTATTCTTTATCCGAGTGAATAAACGGAAAAGTAAAGTTGCAATAAAATGCGAAGCCCTTGGATTTTATTGCGAGTTTCCTCCCCATACGTCTCGCGACTTTTCGTCTGTTTCGTGAGCACGAGCATCCCCGACGCCAAGAACTTTGAACGCGGTAATCCGCTATTCTTTTCTCCAGCACTGTGATTTGACTCACCGTGGAAAACAGCTTCCGGAATTCGCCTCTTTAATGCTCTACAAAAATAATAACAATGTTGCCGTCGTGCGTATAATATCCCGTCGCATTTCCCCAGCTTTTATACCCTTCCATACAACTTCTATACACTTGCTCAACGCGGTTACGTATGACTTATGGTACGTGTGCAACGGTACAGCGAAAAATGAGACATGGCAAAGAATTTTCATCTCTTTCGTTCTCTTCCTCGGGATTTCGCTCTCTCTCTCTCTCTCTCTCTCTCTCGCTCTCGCTCTTTCGACGATATTTAAAAGGGGTGATTCAAAAAGCAGCATGCAAAATACGATCCTTTTATAAACTCTTCCTGCTGTTGTGCATAAACTTTATTTTTTAATGGTCCATGAGGGTTGTAAAACTCAAGAATTTTCATTCCTTCGTAATAACAATCAACCTGTCGAATTAAATATGTGCGATATAGCGTCTCGTTGGACCGATTTATTTCCGGATCATCTAATGCGTTCTGAATAATCACTATCATTAACGCACGAAAGAGTATAATATTAACGAAAAACCTGAGGACAATATGCTCAACGCCAGATTGAGTGCCGCGATTCTCCAGACTGTAAGGGCCGCGCGAGCTGAAAACTTGGAAGCGTGTAAAGGCGTAAATGCTTAACTTTATCGATCGTTACGTTTAACGATTGTTAAATAACCGGCAAGTTTTGTTGATCCTGTAATGATAAGTAATCAAGAAAAAGGCTAGAGCTTCCAAATTGGCGTTTAATTGGAATAAAACCTTTCCCATTTTTCCAGCTTAGCGCGAAACGACCAGGGGCTCAACATTTTATGTTAAAAATCAAGGAAAAGTGTCCGATTATGCAGGACAGTCTATTCCAAGCGTGTAATATCGATTCGCGTATTTTTCTTGGGCCGCAACATCAAAGAAACGTATAATTATGTTTCCACGATGACTCGAGGTCTCTGTAAACGCAAAACTTACATTTTGTCAACTTTTGTACCCAAGATTATTTCTATAGTTGGTTTCGTTCCATAACTTGGAGTTAAACCCAACCCTCCAACTTTCTCAATGTGGATCTGAACTCACGACGACAAATATAAAGTCAACATAAACATCGAAAAGACAACATGGAACAAGTGTCTTTGGAAACTACTCGGGAATCGACGAGATCCGACAGTGCGTCGTTGCTGCCGCTGCGTTGGTGTTGGAAAATCTCGAATGTTTCTGAATTTGAACATTCCGCACGCACGATTGGGATTTTGATGTTAAAATAATGTGTGGGCATTATGAACAAAAGTATAGAGCGGTGTGTTGATACGCGGCAATAAATAATCGGAGATAAGTGCTGTGGCTTTAGTCCGAGGACTCTGCATCCGGTTTGGCGACTTGCGAATCTTGCGTATGACATATTTTCACTTCTATAAAGAAATATATATGTAGATTAATAAATTATAGTATAAATAATAGATAAAAAGTAGTAACGACGATAATGACGCGGAGGTAAAATGTTTCGGGACGCTCAATGGCGCGCTGTACATAAACAAGTATCAGAATCTTTGGTTGGGGTTCTTTCTCTCATTCTTTTGCAACAAACTCAGATACGGTGCGATATCAATTATCGTTACTTAGCAGTTAAACCGCTCGGTGGGATCGTAAAAGTTTGCACGTTTTGCTGCTGGTGGTGTTGTTTCGCCCTCCCCCCTTGTTTCTACCATGATGGTGTCCATGGTGCCTTTAATAGCAAAGTTGCTTTTTCTCTTGTGCTTTCTGTGAGAGTTTAGCGCCGGAGCCACCAGCGTGCGACTCTGTAAATGCATTTTTTACGATCCTCAACTCTCTCTCTCTCTCTCGCTCTCTCGCTCTCTCTTTCTTATTCTCTTTCTATCTTTCTTGACGCGTAACGCGTCCGTCTCTCGGCCAATGAGATTGCCGGTTACGTTTTCATGTGGGCCAACGAGAGAACCGCTCCATGATCGTAAACGCGCGAGGCAAATTATTCCGCTACTCCATGTAAAAGAAAAAAAAATTAAACACAATAAATAAGAGCGAAAAAATATATTACGAATAAAAACAAAAACGTGCAAGAAAGACGAGCGATTATTACACCCCATAGGATTCTTGCGTATATCGCGAAATAACGACGCCGTATTGTTTGCAATTATATCGAACTCTTTCCTTTTTTTTCTTATATATTTCAGCGAAATCTCTGCCAGTCTTCGATATGCGGAAAAACACATTGAGAATCCACCGTAACAGTCGAATTGAGCTCAACTTCGAATTTCGCTATACGCTATGCGAATCACTGGTGAGAAATTTCGATACAATTAATCACGCAGCCTAACCTTTCGACGACCCATAATTATCGTTCTTTTTTTTCGCGAATAATTGAAAATCATTCAAGACGATTTTTTAATAATTTGTCTCGGAAATCCTCACCATTGTCCAGGACTCCGGGGATAGCTAATTTAAAGCTGTAAACGAGTACGCGGTGAGAACAATTTTTCAACCTCCATAACTTATTCAATTGAACTTTCTGTCAAATCAATTACGTGCCTCAAACATTCTCGATGTGTTTGAGAATAAACAAAAAAAATATGAAAAAAAAAGTAACGTGCATGATCGATCATCGGCCAATCTGTTGGAGAAAAAAAAACGGTAAACTTGACGGTCTCTCTTGAGTCAACGAGGTTTCATTTGCTATTCCATAATTGCGCCGATCGATAAACAGCGAGTAGAATGTTCGGAGTGGGCGCTCGTTTCACATTAAATTATTGAAATGAGCCTCGATATCCCGCAAATAGAATTCTTCATTCTGATACAGTCTCTTTAGCTCGATATGATAACAATGGCATAGTGTGTCGTCGGTTAATGTTTTTCTTAGCCGAAAAAAAAAACGAAGTGTCTCGATATTTTTACGAATTCTGTAAAAAAAACGGGCAGCTCTCGTTTTATATGTTTCGTCCTCCATGGAAAATGGTCACGCAAAGCGAATCGAGAACTTACATCGAGTTAAAAAGAAGGTAGAAAATAAAAAGTTTGGCCGAGGCGTTTAGGGCTCTAAAGACCGCGCGCGCGATGATTTTGTCCTGCACATATATGAAATAAGAAAAAAAAGAGACTCCGAAAGGGGAGAAACAAAGAGGTAGACATGTGAGAACACAAGAAAAAAATATACAGCAACAACAAAAAAACGCTGTATAACAGAGGACGGGAACGTAATATCTATTAAATTATTCACAGCCAGTTACCAGCTCGTCAGACGGACCCGCCTCTCTTACAGTTTTTGTCGTCCAGCAAGCAGAGCTCTCCAAACTCTTCGCCCCTTTCGCATCTACCCTCTCCCCATTCTCTGCGTTTTTCGCGATAGGGCATTAACTCTGACTAACTTTCGGTCCTGAATTAATCATTATCCGATTAAGGGATGAGCCTTTTATTTCGTGCAGAAAAGTCGGATGACGTTGATGAAAAAAAGTTTGCAAAGAAAATCCAAAGAAATTCCGACTTTTGTGGATCGGGGCGATCAGTGAGACTTGGCAATCGTGAAAACGAATGATTGAGCCTCGATATTGTGAGTCTCACGCTTGCAAATATTCGATTTCGTAGCAAGTTCGTTCAAAGATCACGATTGTGCCTCAATAAGAGAAAAAAAAAAAAAAAAAGGAAACATCGTTCACGGCGATTTGTGTCTCCCGCAGTGACGAAGAACCAACTTTTTTTTTTCCTTCATTCGGTGGTTGGATCTTCCTCGGAGCGTGGAATCAGGAGCTCCCGGAGGCAAACCTCCGCTGCTTCATCCCGCTATAATTCGAGCGCTCGCGATCATCAATGAAAAACAAAAATAAATCGTCTCTTCTGTCTCGTGAAAAAAAAACGTCTCTCGCCCTTGGTTTTTGTGCCCCATAGAAAATCACTCGTGACGCGTGGGAGCCGATAACTCTCACGGTGGTCCTTTCACAACTCGCTCAAACATTTATCCTCAAGTTTCGGCTATCGATGAAAAAAGATTGATGTCTCATCGATCTAGGCATTCGAAAGTCTTCGACAAACAAAAACCGAGAGGAAGTTGACTCCGTAGAAAAACAACGATGTCCCGTTAGTATCAACAACGAACGATCGATCGATACTCCTTTCCTGTTCTCCAATAATAAATAGAAATATATTCATAGATGTGAGCGATAACCAATCGTACAAGTAATTACCGAGATCTCATGATGGGCAATCGCCAGAAAGCCCTTCGAAGAAATAGCTCATTCTTTTCATAGGAAAAATTGTGCAACGAATATTTCGGCATTTAATTTTCTGTTTCGTCAAAAAAATCAATTAAGGGCCATAAAATATGGACTATTCACTTTAAACAAACGTTCCTACAAACAAAAAGTATGAAATTCATATTTACTGAAACGCGAGGGTTTAAAAAACGCCTCGGGTCAAATTGACCCAAAGTGCACGCACGGGATGTGTGCACTCGAACGGTTGAAACGGCTCAATGAATAAATGTAAAAAATGAGAGAAAAACGAAAGGATGAAGACTCTCATGGTATTTTATATGGTTGGAGCGATCTCCGAAAACTGATTTCTAACCAACAATACGAGTGTTTAAAAAAAGGTAATGGTGGCGAGTATATATTGAATTAGTTGCGCGTGTACATGGGTGTCTAATATCACGCCCGATCTGTGGGATCTTTCAACACAATGGAAGAGAAGCGTGTTGAATCGTGAGGATTGGAGCTGCGGACGTGTTACACTGGCTAATTGATTCTGCGTTGATGATCAACGTCTCGGAATGTTAAAGACGAAAAAATAATAAAATTGCTCTGAGTATCTCTGGTTCTTTCTTTGCATATCTGTATAGTATTTGGACCGAAAAGTTTAACCACGCTCGCGATACAAGGGCGGAGTTTTCTTTCGATCCGCTTGACAAGACGAACAATGAGTTTCCACCGCACGGTGATCCTCCCGGATACGCGATCGACGCTTTTAACATGGAACTAAACTACTGTGGACCATCGTCATCGAGATCCATAAAAAAGGAAAACGCGATGTATGTACGTCATAAAAAAGGTTGTCCGGGTTGGCTGGAGTTTTCTTAGTCGATGCGAGCCTGCCCAGAGCAACAGATGACAGTGCGACAAATAATTAAGACTCATTCGAGGCCTGTCAATGCGACCTTTTCGAAAAACCACGAGAAATATTGAAAAATACTCGAAGTAGTTAGCACGTATTGAAAGAAACCGAGTAGCGTCTTGTCACGGAGAAGAAATTCGCCCATAATACGTGATTATTGCTTCAAGTATGCAGTTACGGTATGCCGCGTTGAAGCGATCATTCATCCTACTGGAAATTGTCTTGTTATGTATATAAATGCATATACATGTATATGCATTTATGGGGCTTGATAAAGCGCTCGGAGACACAAAGTCATCCGACGGCATGGACGTTTCTCGTTACGACGGGCGTGTACGCATGGACTCGGCTACTTGTAATATAAATGGTAAATCCGCAAGGGACGTTGTTACTAACTAATGCAGTCTAATGCTGCTGCAGCCTCGGAGTCGCTTCGGTAAATCTCTGGACGCGCTCTCGCGTAGCAGTCGCTCTGTTTCGATTTGTTGAATCATTCCTGTTCGTATATTATGTGCGTGTGGCGTATATGTGATGTGTAATAATTCAATTGGACAAGAAATTAGCCGTGGTTCTCTTGGCTTGATTGCGACAATATGAGCAATTTCATGAACACTTGTCCCTTCACATCTGACGAGATGGAGTCTTATCTCTCATCTGTCTCTTTTCATCGCGTTACGTTTTTCCTCGCTCCTCCGTTCTCCCTCTCTTTCTATCTCTTTTGCTTTGGATCCCTCGTCGATTATAATGGGGATGCTTTATTCACGCTGGTTTATATTTCCCCTCTCGCGTCTGCCCGCGGACGTATATTTCAAGCGTAAATTGCCGCCCTCTTTCCAATGAGAACTGCCGAGGATGCCTCCTGTATAAACCCAATAGAAGAAGAAACAGCGCCCCCTGGGCCTTCAGGGTTGAAACCAGTATTCTGCTCCCGCTGCAGTTCCTTCTCTTTCTTATCCTCTGCCATCCTCCTTTCTCATCTCCAGCTTCTTCCTCTTCTGGGAGTCACTGATGGTGATGGCCGCGTTGTTCATTTAGCGATTCGACACGCGCGCCACAGATCGAGTTGCCTCCGGCTCTCGAGCTCTTCTTTCCACACAAATGTACCTGCGTATTGTTAATCTACCTCGTGCCATATGTAACGTACAAAATAGAACCTTCCTTTCATCCGTTTTGTTAACTAGCACAATTATAATAGTGAGCCCTGCATCTTCGCAATTCTAATCATCTTTTCCGCAAAGAAATTCGCCTTTTCGTTTATAGGACCACGTTGCTCTTTTCGATCGCCTGAATAACTGACATATCCCGTTGTCGTTGAAAGCTTTCCCATATCGCGATAAACATACCATCAGACATTGCATCGGGCTGAACGAGTAAATAAATAAATTAAATTCCTAATTCGTCGGGCTTTTTTTTTCTCATACAAATTATGGGACGCCGAAAAAAATCAATTTACACTCAAATGTTTTAATATATTTCCAATGTACGTGGGCGCCTGACATGCCAAGAGACACACTGCGTTCCAACGGCGATAAAAAAGCGTGGCCAATACGTCTCGAACGTGGATGCGAAGCTCGAGGAAAAAATTAATTACCACAATTGCGAGCCTCCGGTGCTTATATACGTTCACAATTCGAGACACCTTTCATTCCACTCTTCCTACGGGCTTTCGAGGACTTCCGAATGTAAGTTCCTTCTCCTTTATTCAAAAAATGGCTGCCATCCGCTTTTTATCGTCGCAAACGTCTACGTTTATATCTTTTTAATTTATGTAGATAAATGTGCACATGTGTATACGTAAATAAATATACATAGACCGAATGAACCTGACGAGAATCGAGATGAGGACGAACACGATGGGAGAGAGCATTTACTCGGCTCATAAAGTGTTCGGAGTCATGTGCGTCAGTGCGTGCGTCAAGGGACACGCGCCACGTGTGCCTGCCACGTGGAAAATCCACAAGTCCGTGCCATTGTGTCGTTGCGAGATTATTAATAAAAATGGAAGAAAAATTATTTATATTTTGAAAAAAAATGCACAAAAATTCAATGACATTTTCGTTGACGGATTTTTTATTCATTTCCATTATTCGTAAGGGTCAGAATGACCCTCACTATACGCAGATTATGGATACAAAATATATATATTGTTAACTTTGGTGTGTGCGCTCTATCGCATTGTGGGCGGCGATTATAACGCGCGTCGTATATTCGACGCGTATTAAATTAAATCGCAACGTTCGGCTCACCGAGATTCTCGAATAGTCTATGTATTTCTGTGGCTCATAACGTTTTAGCATGTCGCTGTAACCACAACCAAGATTTGCATTAGACTCGAGCTACCGCAGTTTACACTTAAAGTCTCACCGTTGGTCAACGATCGCCATCTTGAGAATAGATTCGCTCGTAAACATTGGTCGGTGCGCGCGGTCTTGTCTCTCGGTGCGATCCTTCGCGCACTTATTGTCCAATAAATTTTGTCAGATACGGCTGCTGGATTGATTATTCAATTTATTTTAATAGTGTAGCGAGTCTGTGCAAAGTGAAGTATGAAGAAAAATGTGGGAAAAGGGAAAGGTTCGTGAAATTTTATGCGATCGAACTATTTTTAGGGCTTTTCGTAATTAATCGGTCGATAAAAATGAAAAGAAGGAAATACCTGGACGAATGTAACAAATTGGATGTTAAAATATCGATATATTCGGGCAAAGGCTTGCGAGCCTGCTCGTATCTTTTATGGACGCGATCAGATCGGTACATTGTGGGAACAAAAATTGCATCGATCGATGAGAGTGCTTCGGAATATCGATGGGTATTCGACGAGGCACACGAGTGGGAGTGTGGAATCGAATTATTCACAGTTTATTCCATTGAAGCACGCGCTGTTTTATGTCACGGTTCTTCCCATTGGCAATGTCGTTCGCGGTGGGAAGAATGAGACCAAAGGGAGGAACCAGAAGGAGAAGAAAGATGCGAATAAAAAATGAAGGAGAGAGATCGATCGCGATTAAAGTTCTTGGACCAATCGTCGTCGGTTCGTCGACACGAGCGTATCCGTGACGAAATTATTGAATCCCGGGAGGCACGAGAGCCTTCTCGTCAAGTTCAACAAAAAGATAAAATGTAAAAAAGGAAAAAAGGGAGAGAGAGAGAGAGAGAGAGCGTGGCGAAGTTTTTCTGACATTATTACGCCCGATCGCGAGATCGGAGATCGGCTCTAAATGATCGATAAATTGAAGAAGACGAAAATAAAAAAAAGCCCCCACATTCGAAGCGTAACGCCGCTCGCAATGGTCAGAAGGCGTGAAGGGGTTAACCAATCCGGAGAAATGATAAATATTGTATCGACGGTTTTCCGATTCCATCCACGTCCTGTTCTCACCGAGAAATTGTCTCATCTTTTCTCACCGTCAAAAATTCATAATGAGAACTCGAAAAAAAAGCGTACGAAATTTTCGTATCTTTCGCGTCGCATCCCCATGCACTTGGGCTCGAAATAATCTCAATATTGTAAATTTCGTTGGTTCGTCGAAACAATTGGGATTGATTTTGTCACGTGGAAAAGCATAAAATATAAATACGGCGAGTACACATACTCGACGCATAAATAAGAAGTGCATACGCGCGGTTTTGAACTGCAGCGTGAGGTGGAGAAATAAATTAATAAGCGGACGAATTAATTACGTTGAAGCATGTAAGTGTATGTATATACACGTAATGATATATACAAATATAGATATGGATATATACGCGAGTTCGTGTGGCGGTGCCTGCGGCACGATAGGCGCTGAGGAACGATTAAGGCTTACCTTAATCAAGGGGATAAAGATCTGAATGCGCGGCTTTTACCTTCTCTGGGTATGTATCCCGTATTTGCATTTAGTATATCGCGTACGCACATATACTCGCTCATCATGGTGGCACATATGCCGCCTACCATAGAATCATTTTCCTCGTAATAATCAACCGTCTCCCAACTTTTATACCAGTCCGCAACAAAAAGCTGCGCTCTCTGGTGTGGAATATTCTTATGCACTCGAGCTCCAACGTATGAGATGTATCAAAGGGACGACGATTTTTAATTGAGCTCGATTAATTCCGACGATGCCGGGAAACTCATTTGTAAATTAAAAATGGACTGTCGGAAGGGCAAAAGGTTGATATTGCATCAGAAACTCGTTGGCTATCCTGTGCAGAGTTTCCGAAATATTGAAAAGATATGAGAAAGGGTTTGGGAGTAGAAAAAATATATAAGACTACGATGTTGAAGTTTGGAACGAAATTCTGTTTTTTTCTCAACTAGATCTCACGATTCTTATTCAATATTTAGTCAAGACAATAAAACCATCATTTTTTAAGATCCAAAAAGAAAAATTGTCATCATGTTCTAAATTAAAGAAAAAATTCATAGAAAAATGTATTTTTTGCCGGAGCCCAATGCCACGCGCTCCAATGTGATATGAGACTTGCCGATGAACGAAATAGGCGATCGTTAGATTGATGGATTCGCGTCTATAACGTCAGGTATGTGTGGATTAAATTTCAATCGGTTTAATTTCTGGGAATTTAACGATTTATTAAACTACTAAGAGCCTGAATTCCAAGGCACACACTATATGTGTATAACTTTGCGCAATGATGTAGGAGCAATGTATAAATATATATATACAAAGCCGGGTGATTGGTGAGACGAGCGAGACTTGGTCCGACTAATTTAATGCCACCAAACATGCACATTATTTGCATAATTACATAGCTCGATGAGCATACGCTTGTTTCTATTTTCTTGGCACAGAGTACGTGCGCAAACACGCACGAAAAATAGTTCCATGTCGAGTTTCCATCGCGTCCTTCATCCTCCTTACGCTTGTAAAGTCCCTCATGAAAAAACGGAGGATCTAGAAAAGCTTTCTCGTCGACATCTCGTCACTTGGCGAACGAAATAACTCAAAATAAATTAATCGAGTTTCCCGCTAGTGTCAATAATTAAATATCCCAATTAATGTTAACTTTTCGATCGATTGATTACAAGAAATATTTATTCGCAACGCCTACGCGATGACACATCGAATTCTTTATTTACAACGCGGAGAAGTGGCTGCAAATTCGCAAAATAGGCGAAAGCGCAGGGGCAGAAGTTTTACCGGTGCCATCATCCATTAGTGACACGTTAGGGTCTTGAAAGTTGAAGAGCCTGTTACGAAGCGTGCAAAATGCCCGCGAGCCACCGATGCCACGAGATTTGCAGGAACAACAACGGCTCCACAGCCAAGACGTGCATGTGTACGTGCCTGTGTGTAAGATGCGGCGATAAAAAAAGTTAACTACGCGAGCAAGGAATGAGAGAATTGCGGCGTGCTTTCATTGTAACCGTACGATGTTATAAATTATTAATGTATGCTCAAGAATCGTCACATATTGTATGTGAAGGTAGAAGCACACACACAATATATGCGATATCGAGAAGGAAGATAGTCGCTCCGATCGCGCGCGGTAGGTACAACACATTTCTACAGGAATTCGATACAGTTTAGTCGGTTAATTCATCGGGCAGAACCGAATTCGTCTCGCTCAGCTGGTTAAGAATACCGATCGACCGTAGCAGATCATCTCTCACCTTTTTTTCCTATTAAACATGTATGCACACATATATATGTTGAAGAAAAATGTTACACAAGCATGAATAAAGAGCTTTCGCACCCTGGCCGCATGCCGTTTAATCTTCTCCAATTTTCTGTATAGGTGTGCAGTTTCTCGTTCGTTCGAACGAATTTTCTTGTCGCTTTATAATTTTTTCTCATAAAAACACGTTCATCTCGGTCCTTGACGGAAAAGTAACAACAAAACTGAAAATATCGTCGATCGCAACATATCATTCGTCTGAGAAAATGGATTCACATCGATAAAGAAATGTTTTTTTTTGTGTTTTTTTTGTTGTTGTAAGAATTCTTGACCAAAATCGCGCTCGGTGAACGAAACGAGATTTTTTCTTTCCGTACACGGTCATTCGCGCGACTTTTTCTTTTCTTCGAATATGCACATGCACATGTGGAATGATATGCAACGCATATATCGTACGTACTGTACCGCTATAACCGCATCGTCCACTTGTTCATATATATTGTTCGAATGAATATATATGAACGTATATATTTAGACGTATAAGATACATAACGTAGCCCGAGCTCGTCTCGTTATTCAGAAAGGAAGAGGAGGTTATATGTATGTGCTCCCCGAGCGGAATCGAGTCTCCCGCGGGAGCCTCTTGGCTTACTTAATGCCAGTAATCATGCCTGTAAACCAGTAATGTTTATACTGCACTTGGAACGGGCGTTCACGTTATGAATGTACGTACGTTCGCAACCTTTCATACATATCACATATGTATAAATGTCATCTGCAAGTACTACAGGGTGTCCGTATTTTAAATCGATTGTGTCTTGTACGAGAGAGCCTGAGACTTTGATCTGAGCAAGGAATCAATTCGAATAAATGATCGACAACGTTTTTATTAGAATCTCATTTTTATTGTGAGGCAAATACTTTGTTTCGAAAACAGTCATTACGTCAGCTCGAAATAGAAAATAAATATTCATCGTTTATTTATATTCTTTCGAATTATTTTCATTCGGAAGTAAAACAACAAGCGATTTTCAATCTTCACAAACAGCAAAATATTTCATCATTTATTAGTTGGAAAACGATGATGTTGTTGGTTTCATGAATAATAGCTCAATGGGCTATGGTCTCACGTTTGAGTTTAAAAAAACTCGAGAAAAAATACAAGTGGGATTCCGTTGGAACAGCAAACGATGGATTTAGCTGTTTGCTATCTGTTATGGTTTCATCGAAACGAGCTCTAGAGCTTAGCGACAAAGTTATATATTGCTTGCATATACCGGTTGTCCTAAAAATTGCGATCGACGATGAAAAATTCAAATCGCCGACTCAACGTTTTGCCCGAGAGAAAAATGAGCATCAGGATTTTTCTTCGCAGAAAATTCTTGTTCTGCTTGGCCGATAAGTGCTGATTACGATTTCCAGGACACTCTATAATCCAGACAGCTCGTAGCACACCCAGCATATAGCGAAGATGCAATGTTAAGTGTATCATACGCTCGTCTATATAGACGTCTAGGCGGCGCCTCTAGGTGCATTCTGTACGGACTCGACTCGAGCAGTCTCTGCGCTCTGTCGCCGCATGTGCATGTGAATCGCGTACACACGAATGATTTGCCTACGACCCACAATCTGTCCGCGCATACTTCCGAGTTGTACACACGCTAATATATCTCTTTGACAGCGGCAAAAGACAGATTAAATTTCATACTCGAGTAACTATAGACTTTTGCCGGGTTGAGAGAACAAGGATGCTTTCTTTTTTTTACTCCCTCGAACGTGGAAACCAAGAAAAGTTCCCGCACTCATGAATATCCTCTGCTATTTATGTGTATACACATGTAGGATGCACCAAAATTTCTCATGACATGCTGAGTTCATTCGCAGCGTTTTTCTCGAATAATAGTGATGACTGGAATCGACTGCACGCGTGAATTATTTTTATCCTCTCGGATGCGCACACATACATGTGAATATTCATTGAAACGAATGAAATACTATGTGAACCTGACAGCTGAGAGATTTATTCCGTTTGTTCCCTCGATGTAATTTGCTTACGAGAACTTTTTATTTTCGTATCACAGCTCAACGGATATGCGTGCGACTGAGTTACCTGAGAATTCGTCAAATTTATATCCAAATTACTGACAGATCGTGGAGTGAGATTTTTTTCTCTCTATCGATGCTCCTTGGTCACGGCATCTCAAACTTTAGCCAGACAACAAAAAAATATGAAACAATCTTTTTGTTCACCTAAACTTTCTTCTTTTATTCTTCCAAAGATGCTGTACGACTCTCAATAGAATTTATACCCTTCAAAAAATCACCTCGTTAACCGCAGATATTTCCGCTCCAAAAAATCCCACGATAATATATCCCGAGCGCGTGAAAGGCCTGCCAATTTATTTCACATGCTTCACTCCTCCAACATATCGATCACACTTTGCCTGTGTTCAAACTAATGAAAAAGATTCGAAATTCAATTAGATCCTGGGAACGAGAATATACCGAATTCGTGCAATTTTTATGCTACGCGCTCCCTCTTGAAATTTCTGCCCTACATTTGAAATCCCAACGTGAAAGCTCCAAAAGAATTTCTATTCTAAATCCAGATTATTTAGTTAAAAAATAAATACAAATTCCACTTGGTCACGTATTTTCATAATTTCGTGTGTAAATATATAATATTCCGTTAAAGTAGCAGCCTTATTAGTTTTAACTGAAAAGCGGAAGAGCGTATATTGTGTAACGTTGAGGACACCGAGAAACGATGACATGAGGCATTTCCGGTAATAATAAGACACGACGTGGCTCTCGACAATGTATATGCTTCTCGTTCTCTGTCATTAGCTGTCTTTAAATTCTCGCGGTGTTATGCTCGAAAAATACAAGATGACACGCGGAATGGTGAACTCGATGACAATACGATTGTGTTGGTGGACGAGGATGTGGTCACTCCATTGTCCATGCACTTCCCAATCCGTTTCATTGCGCATCTGGCTTTTGTGGTGTTCTCTTCTGTCAATAGTTTTCATGAGCGCGCACAACAGACCACACGATGTATATACTCCTTGATAACAAAAAAAAATGCAGGAACATATAGGCACAGACACTACCGTCCAAAAGTTTGACGATCTTCTCAAATTTTTGACCCTTCGGACTTTTGCTAAATGGAAAATATAAAAAAATATAAAATATCGCGTTTCATCTGAATAATTTACTTTAAAAAAGCTCTAAATATTATGGGTTTTTTTCCGATCCCATGATATTCTCCTCCATGCCATGCTCTTTATAGAAATACAAAATTTCTTCCGTTATTTATAAACGCGATTTTTAGCCATAAACGGAAAATTCAATTTTTTGAGAAGCAAATCGAAGTAATTTCAAATCTGCCATTTAGATCTTGCATAAAAACTGTAGAGAAAAATGGACGATCCCTCCGAAGGGCTGTTGAAAACTTTTGAGCTTTAGTGTATATAAACACACGACATATGTGTTCACGTATATACTGAAGATTATTGTGATCATATGGGAATGAGAGAAGTGGCGAGTCTTTGGTTGTCACGTGCGTGAAGCCCTCGTACTTTTGCGTATAAAGGATTCACACGGTTGTCCGAGGACAATCATCACAGCTTTTGCAACATTTTCCTAATTCGGAGCTGTATAAAGATTTGAAACACTGTTATGTCGTGAGGTGTGACGCATTGACGTGTTGAAAAAATAAACACGGAGTTAGGGACATTTTTAAATAATGGGCCAGGCTGTGGTATTCAGGGAGATAATTTTTTGTTTTTCTTTTTTACATCTCTTCGAATAATTGACTCCGTGAAAATTAACGTTCATCAGCCTCTCCGACTCTGCCAATTCTTTTCCTCCGTTTCCTCGTTCTTGTTTTCCTTCCTGCACAAAAATTACCTTGAGATTTCGGTAAGTCATATTCCTCTTGTATTACTTTGTATCCACTCGGCATTACGGCATTAATTTACAATAATTTTGTTTCTTACATCACACGCCACGTATGACAGGAACAACGAGCCCTCTATTATTTGTATCGTGGTTATGGACAGTGATCAAGCACTATGTAATACAGTATCATGCTTCACGGAAATGTTCCGAGAAGAACCCGCGAATCGAATATGTAGACTGAAGCGGTAAATTAATGGACAACGAGAATGATCGCGGTGAAATAAATTGGCGGTTCGTAAAAAGACCCGATGTTACATATGCGATTTCTATTTTTCTACTTGTTTTCTAAGAAATATGCCTCGCGACAACGGTGAATCGAACAATCCCGCTGTCTTCCTCGATATATCGACGAGGCTCCGTTGCAGAAAATTTCGACGGACTCGTCATTTTCTTAGCGCCGTTTTTTTCGCTTTTCCAAATTCGAGATATTCGGCAGCTTTTCGATGATCCATGAGAGTAAATAAACAATTTGCAACAAACTAAGTGTGGGAAGTAAAAGATTGGGGAAGCGAAGTTTCTAATTGACGATATATTTTTTCTTCGCTTGTTTTTTCCGTCCACCACGCGCGTATTCCTCTTCATTTTCATTCTGTAATTGAAGTTCTCTGCTTGATACTTAACATGTCTATAGTTAAGAATCGTCGTTGACCGTTACTCGCGAGCAATGTATGATTGCAAACTCCTGAACTGGCTTTTATATAATATCCACCGGCTTTTCCCTCGTTTAATAAATTGTTTCGAATTGTAATACGCGTCCTGGGGTTTGTATAGATGTAATTGTGTGTACGGATGAATTACGGTTTCGCAGTCTTGGAAGATCCACGACTTTGGACTGGGCAATTTTTATTGAGGAGGAAAAAAAAATGAAATTTTCTTAATCTCTACACGCGAGAAGCTTAAAAGGAGGATTGAGGTGATCGGGGCAATGAAAACAGCGGGAAATTGAAATCGCGTTCCGTAATGGACGCGATAAATAAATGGAAACTTATCGAGCGTGTTGGTAACTCGTCAAGGAAGAGCAGCAGAGTAAGAGGAATGTCAATCCTCGCGCATCTACTTTTCTCATGGTCTTCCGTAAGATCGTGAGTTCCACAGCTCCGGAATGCACTTAGTAAACTAGTTTGAAGTAACGCGGAAGCTTAATTGATGTGTACGAATCGTGTATTACTTCTCCGTCCCGGTCTTTTTCTCTCTCGCGGCTCGTTTCAGAGGGCAACCGTCGTTTTCCTCTCAGCGCCTTCGTCTTTTTGTGAGTTTTTTTTTCTCCGAGTATTTTCACATGCTTTACGTAGCTTCGTTTCATTCTTTCGTTATTATTCACTTTATGAGAATCACAAATGTTTCTAGATGCGTATTGTGCACGAGGAATTTCCTGAAGGTCCGCGCGCGGGGAGAATCCGCGTTTTGTGATGCTCATCAAAAATTATTCAGCCAATGAAATGATAATTATTTTGCGTCGCTGTGAGTCGAAACTTCCAAGAGGAAAAAACAGTTTTTTGCAATAAAAAAATATCACGTCGGCATGCCATTTGCTAAGTTATTTATTCCCATCGATGGAACGTCAATGCTCCACGCGCGATGATGGTGTTTTTTAAGCGCAGGGGGCCTGAAGGCTGGGCCACCTAGCGGCGCAATGGCCAACCGATGAACCGAGTGTGTCGTTGCATTATTTACATATTATATTCGCAGTAATACACTCTATTGATGGCTTTGCATTGTCATCTATATCGTTTTTTTCCCCATGATCCTCCTACCGGATAATCGTCTGTTGTATGTCCGAACTTTCATTGCTACGTGTACATCCGCACACTTTTTTAATGGATGAGAAGAAAAAAAAAAATATTGCCCTAGCAAAACTTTTACCATGTCATCTATCATGAATTATTCCTTCATCGAGGAATTCTTCTTTGTACATGTATATAAGTTCATAATATATATTCATAAGCTCTGTTGTAGCATGAGCGCGATTACATGGACTAGAATGTTAGACACGCCGCCCTAAGAACATAACTTACCACTGTGTAATGTTTTCTCCACCAATTTTTTTATAAATATAGACACAAGAAGGGAGTAGGTTAAGCCAAACTTTCTTCCGAAGCTTTTTTTTTTTCGATGATCGCCGCAAGTTTATAAATGTTTGGCGTATACTTTTTTTCATATCCTACTACTAATTTCTTTTCGTTCTCTCTGCAACGTGTAACTTCCGAGGAAGAAAATATATTGCGAACGTAACTTAAAAATTTATGCGAATCTCCCAAAGTCGTACGTCATTTTTTCGGAGGAGATGAGCAGCCGTTCATTACACATCATCACAAATAAACGACATTTTATTTATTCATTGAAATCGACACGAAATCCTATGGGACATGTTTATTAGACTCACGAACCCGTTGCGAACCTCAAAATTGCCAAATTATATTCTCGGTGCTTGTAAGAGTGTACAAAGATCACGTGTGCATTCGCCAACTGACGATTCGGGGATTGCCCTCCCAATCAGTGGCACGCAACCGAAGAAATTGCCTCGACGCTCTTGTCATTCGCCCGGCACACGTAAATTTCGCGAATTTACTTCGGGCCGTTAATGAAGCTACAGAAGATAAGAAATTCCGAGCTTTTTCCATGCGCGAGTGAAAAATCAAAGTTGAATTGTGGACTTTTGTAAAAAGGATCAAGAACGATGATTGCTATTGCTAACGAAACGCCTCACGGAATATCATTGAATGAAAAGACAAAAAGTGTTTGTTTCCGGGTTCTGAACTGTCAAGAAACTCGCCACGAGACAATGCATCGCATTCTACGTGCGTCCGAATGATTACAAGCAAAACAAAGTTTAGTCTCGTCGCAGGTAACAAAAAAATTACCAATTTAGGCTAATCTGTTGGTGTTTTTTTTTTTTTTTTTCTTTTTAATGTCGTTCGTCCTCGGGGACGAATTGCATGACAAAGAATCGGTGGGGGAAGATGATCCTGAAGATGTAATAATTAATCGGTATTCTCGAAAGTTTTGACCAATTTATCGTTGCTCCTTATTACTGTGGGAGAACCTTTGTCCCGAAAAAGCCCACCTAAGCCGTTCTATTTACATAAAAAGTATATCTATATGGAGGAATACATAGAAGAAAATATGTCGGGCATATAAAGTAAACTTATAAAGGGAGAAACAGATATGCCTGGGCCTTAGTTTCGCTCAGCGGCGAGTTCTGCACACCGTAGACTCAAACTCGGCCATAAACGACCGAAACGTTAATTTATAGCTCACCGAGCGGCAATGCCCGGTAATCTAATTAGTTTAACGAGCGATAAAACATTCTTCGGCTTTTTACGCAGCGTATTCTTTTTGATTTGTCTTTTCCTGCATCACACCACACACAGAATCCACTCGAGATAGTTGTAAAATGTTATAATTACATCGTTCGACGAGACATTCGTTCCCGCGCGTGGAATCTGGGATACCACTCGTTCGCTTGTGCACATTTTTATCTTGAGATTAAATCCAGCCAAGTATCACACAGTCATTATTTTAACGCAGTTCAAATCGGAAATAATACCGGGTTGTCAGCAGCTCTGCACTTTGTGTATAGTTTCGAATGGAATAGCCGAAGAAATCTCGAGGATAATTATTCAATGACTTCGAAGGTTGCTTGTGAACGATCAACGGTTTCTCATCATTTGGTAAAATGACTTAAGCGGTCAGGAAAAAATCTCACTGTTCGTGGGAATGCAACCAAGTTAATTTGTTTTTTTTTTTTTTTTTTTTTTTTTTTTACGATTTACGGCGCTGCTAAACGTACAAGATTTTTTTTGGCCAACGCGGCACATCGTTTCGTATCCGAAAGAGACGGTAGATAAAGTTTTCCCTAGACCAAAGTTGCGATCATTCGCCAAACTCTTATCATTTCAAATCAAGGAAATCGCAGTTACGTTTTTCAGAGTTGGAGCCCGATGAGCGTGGCGAACCAATCGACAAAGGTGTGAAGGAACGATTTCAGAAGGTGTAAAGGCAGAAGAAGGAGAAGAAGAAGAAAAAGAAAAACTCGTCCCCGCTTCGCCTCCCCAGGTGGCTGACTGATGGTTCCCTAATCGCGCCGAGGCGGAAAACAAGCGCGATGAGTTGCCGCTTCCTTGGAACCGAGAGAATGATCTACGTGTTTCAGAGGCAAATGAAATCGGCAACACAGGGGGTAGAAAGAACTTCCCTTTGGATAGCACGCAGAAACTTTCATTGAAAACTCGTCCATAGTCTCTAAGCTATACCTTCGTGGAAAATGTAACACTATTATATATACAAATTAACAATTTTTCGCACGTCTTTCGAGTGCTGTTTTCTATACAGCGCTGCAGAACGCGCAGTTGCTTATTTTCCTTCTAGTCTATCCTCCAATCAATAGAAAAATCATTGAAAAGCAAAAAATAAATGAATTACAAACCAGCGGCAAAAATTAATGAAAAAAAAATTCACGAAGTAATTAGCGGTTAGCAAACATCATCTCCATCATCGATGTCGATGTTTTCCTTGAAGATTCTCAAATTTCGGTTGTCGTTCGGTTGATTTGTTGGTTAAGATCATTATTGAAAAATAATCAGCGCCCAAAACAAATTCGACGATCGCCCAAGCCGTTTATAGGAGACGCGTCCGCATATACAAACACATCTCTCTCACAGTATTTATACAAATTTCAACGGAGCTTTCGAGTTAATCCCTCGGCCGGCGCGAGAATCATCAAAGACAGAGAGAGAGAGAGAGAGAGAGAGAGAGCGAGGTTTTAAAACATATATGCGTATAATATGCGTTTATATATTTGTGTCGGCATCGATGTAGCACAGCAGCGTTCCTACCGAACGCCTATCGTGAGATTTAGAAATAATTAATGCAAATTACAGTCGTCCGAGCTACTGGTTATGCAGATGGAGCCGGGATATGACTCTCGGCTCAGAAATATGATATACTCGTGGATGTTTGTGTATACAGTAGGATTGCAGATGATGAAAAAAATTCTTTGGTGTTGAGCAGCCTGCTCTCGGTCGAAGCTCGATATGCGGGGACGCTGTATAGATATATGTATGGTCACTAGATATATAGTGTTTGATGAATCGTGTCCAAGGTTTACAGGACGGAAAGATCGCTAATAAAATGTTGAAAAAAAAAAAAAAAAAAAAAAAAATACTGCGGCACGTTTCCTTCTGATGCACCGTTTAAAATCGGCTCGTTTTTCTATCAACGCTATCAGCCAATTCAGAGAGTAATTACGGAAAGCTGGATAAGGACTCGAACGTTAAAGCTCCGAGCTGTCCACGCTTGCATTCTTCCTGTTTTATCAGCGCGCACTCTATTGGACGCTGACTGATTATGGAATATATCTAATGAATGGCACGTCCGACGTGGGGTCGACTAAAAACTTTTCTGTTGGCAATTTCGCACTCGACTTTTTGAGCAAGCAATCCGAGAACGACTTTTAGGACAGCTTGTATATATAGAAGAGCTCGCTGCGGGGTTCCACAGCGTGTAAATTTGTATTCTAATACGACAAAAGCTGCCCACTCGAAAGAATTTTCAATATAGCTCTGCGCGGCTATACAAATAACAGGAATAGATCTAGCGTTAATATTTTATGTGACCAGTTCTGTTGGGAGTTTTATCGTTCTTTTTGAATTTGTATGGATCCAACGATTCGAATTACTCGACAGTTTAGTCGATAATACAAATAATCGGCAATCGACTTTCGAGAGTTTGTTTTTTCGTCCGTTTTATTTGACGACATTTTTGCTTTCTTCGTGCGTCATAACCGATGGAACAAAATACCACGAATCGCCAGTCATCCATTCCGGAAAGAAAAATATATGCTTCTCGATAAGTTGCGCAATTGACTAAAGCACACAAACAACAAAAGGACCGAACTAAGCGCGCTCGCGATCATGACGATATTACAAATGATTTGGTTTGTGCATCGAGGCCAAAATACAAATGTACGACGTTAACGCTCGATCTCGCAAAATATCGCAACGTAACAATGCAAATAGTGATGATTTTTGTACATAATGTGAAAGTTAGTTTTACAAGAAACACGTTTTAACAATCTTGTATAACGGATCGGAGCTAAGGTGGGAAAACATGATCTTGCTATGTTCACTTGGCCATTTTAGAACGTTGTTTGAGAGCTTGGCATTACCCATACACCCATATTATATGTATATATCGATGTATATACACCGACCATGTTGTTTCTCCTCGTATATTATCATGGTTACGACTTGCGAGCTCCAACTCTCTCGTTCTGGCCAATATATGAGAGAGTGAGAGACTCCAGCGCTCTCTATATATCCCCAAGGAGCGCCATCATATTCGTGATAGTTACCCAAGTTAAGATGATCGACTCTCCTCACTGTATATATATTTTATGATCTGTGTTGAAAATTCTACCAAGTCGGCCGGTTTAGTTGTTTATAATAGCGTTAAATTCGTCGAGAGGCAAATCTTCAAGTTTCAGCGATTTTCCGCGCGTCAAATGAGTGCAAAAAATATTTTAAATGTTTTTGAGTTCCATAAATAAATTCCGCGGTCAACTTGGGCAACTCTAACGCAATAAATCGTCGGCGGTGACCGCTGCGTATGATTTTAATGTCAATTTGTCGGAAATTTATTCACGTCCGCGTAATTCTGAAAGACAAGGGAATAGATAAAACTATGGAAAGGACACGAAGGGGTTGCAGAAAGATTTAGAGAATCCCCAAATATCGTGGTCCTCTGCGTAGCTCATCTTTCTTCCTCTTTTCCTCTCTCCCTCTCTCTCTCTCTCTCTCTCTCTCTCCCTCACTCTGTGAGGCTCCATCAGACTATCCTATAATTACGAGTAACTCAGCCACATTTGCGTTGATCCGACACCTTAAAGATAGCATTTAGCGGCCCCTTTCATCTCAGCGGCAAACAAACCAATTTATACCGTAGGCCGCTTTGTGCCCTCTCAAGAGGCGTGGTTCCCTCTCTCTCTCTCTCTCTCTTTCTCGCTCACACTCCCCATTTCTTTTCCGATCTCTAAACTACAAGGGACAGAGTAAAAACCATCTTCTATTTATAAAAGCTAGAGGATCATATCGTAGAAGTATCGGTTTTACACATGCCTCTGTAAAAACGTGCAGACACCGCGATATTCAAAAGTAAATATATTGCCGCAACGAAGCGTTTTCATAGTGACTCGACGTGCGTTCTCATCGGATCGAACGTTTAGCAACGTCGTCTCTTTTATCGTAACTTCCGGTATTAGCGTATCTTTCCATCTTTGTCTCGCGTTTCCGTAGCACGAGCTTTCCAGATCGGATGTCGCAGAACCGCATACGCACAAAATAAGACGACACTATTGTCCAGGAATAAAAACTTGGCCACAATCTTCGGATCGGCCTTACACATTCTTATTTGTCGTATCAACAACTGTCTCCGCTCGCTTCCGTTCGGGACGAACATCTGGAAACGTGACATATATTATCGGACGTCGTTCCCACAGTTCACAATCGCCAAGAATATATATATATATCGATGAAATTTCGCGGCTGCGTCTCTGGGTCAAACTCGCAGTCACCAAGTGATGGCGAAGGCGATCCGATTAATCGGGTTAAATCGACACAATTTAATTGCGTATTGTGCAACTGCAAACGCGTGCAGTTAATGTGCAACATTTTAAATGAGAGTAGAGAAATTGTGAGTATACGGAAGAAATAACGGTTTTCTATGGGTTTCCTGGCTCGCACGATCGATACCGCGTTCCTTGTTTTTTGAGTGGAAATGTTGGTGAGCCCGGAATATCTTTGATACACGGATTCGATCTCCGAGGGGGATCCACACGTTCTTCGCTCTCTATGCTGTCCTCTCCGCGCCATTAAACTTGCATCGCCTATATTTATGTGTATTTGTGTACACAGACGCGTAAGGTGAAGTGCACCGGCGCAAAAACACTTACACTTTTGAGAGGAAGAAGAATAAGAACAAGAAGGAGACGAAAAAGGAGAAAGAAAGGGCCACCCCGCATTTAAGTAAAGTGGCACGTATAGACGAACGCGCGTTCTCGGCTCGGAAGTATCTGCCGAAGCAAAAGCATTTTTAATGCGGCGGCTACTCTCGCCGCACAATTCGACCAAACCAGAGCTCTTTGCTCTACCTCTTGATCTCCCTTCCCTTTCCCTTTCGCCTTTTAATGAACGAGGGATACAAATCGGAGTGATGGAAACTTTGGAATCGTCTCATATATCGTGGTTTCCACTAAAAATCTCGCTCCGAAGATTGCTCCAGAATTTTTTAGACGTTGGAGATCCACGAGGAGATGCGAAAGACGTCGTCACGTTCGACAAAACCCTTTCGAAATCTGCGAGGATTGAAAAACAGCAATCCATCATTTTCAGGCAATTCTGTGGCTCAAGTGCAAACTACAGAGTCCTCTGTCCCTACACATTGGCCCGGATCGAGCCTACGCTTTCCAAAGAAACTCTAAAATTTCGTGAAAGTGTGAAATTAATGATTTTCACAGGCTGCTCTTTTGACGAAAAAATATTGCATTTCCCGGCGGCTGGAGTCACTCGCGACGAGCTTAATTTTCATGGACCCTTCAACGCCCCTTTTCAACGGATCTTTGTGCTTAACTTTCTCTCTCTCTCTATCTTGTTGAAAAGAGATCCGCGATATAGTTGGTGCGTTCCCGCGAAGACGCTGCCGTGAGGCAGAGTGTTGTTTCGAAGGAGGAAGCGTCCTATCAAGGATAGACCAACTGAGAAAGAGAGAGAGAGAGAGAGAGAGAGAGGTGAGGAGGGGAAAATAAAAATTGGAAAAGGACGAGGTCGGACTTTAATGGCCCGAACGAGCCGTCGGCTTCGCGCCCTCGAACTACCTTTCTTCTTCGCCGCGACGCTACTACCCATCTTCGGAGCTCTCTTTTCTTCCCTCCCGCCCTCTCCTCTCTTTTTCTCTCTTCCACCTTCCACCTCGCTCCGCGGTTTACGATGCCCACGGAATCCTTGAAATATCTTTCAAACCCCATAGCCCTCTCTCTCTCTCTCTCTCTCTCTCTCTTGCTCTCATTAAGTGTGCATGTGTGCTCTCCGCAAAGAAGCTCAACTCTCGGAGACGTAGAGTAAGCAAAAATCGCTACAAACACACAAGGTTCCTCCTTTGCCGTTTGCTCACTATTGAACTCTCCTACTCTTGAGCGCCACGGTCCGGACTTATATAGGGCGGTCGTTAAGCCACCTCCCTACAGCTTCTCGCACGGTCCATCGTTTCCACCATCTTCCTCATCTCTTGGTCGCGACGAGCTCAGCACGTGAGAGTCAGAAGTCTTTTCGATACTCACAATACATGCAAGCGGGAGCTATCTCCAACGAGCCGCGTAATACTGCCATTTTGGACCAACGTCGGAATTCAATTCCTTGCTTCGGAGTGTGAAAAAAAAGAAAAAAAAGTGAGACGAGCAACGCCGGGACCCTCAGCCATGGCTACTCGGCCATTCTGCGAAACAAATATGCTGGAACCTCGACGGATTGCCTCGATTACAAATAATGAAGAAAAAAACAAAACATTCTCAATGAGATTCGTCAAACAGCAGTGCACCTCGGGGCTCGTACAAACACCGTGGGAATAATGCGACAAGGAATAAAAACGAAGAAAATATATTAGAGAGTCGAAACGAAGGCCAGAAAAAGAGAAGATTCGGAGAGAAAAAAGACGGAGTCTTCTTGTGGTGCCCCGTCGTGAGATGGCACAGGTGTAACGTGTCATTAGCGAAGGCGACCTCGACGCCCACAGAACAAACAGATTCTTCAGGGTGTTGAGCCGGACACACCTAACACCTACCATTTATATATACCCTATAGATATGCATAGAAATATGTGTATATAACCGGTCAACCGAAGCCCATGACCAACAAAAGAAAGCCGACTAATCGCAAACAGATACTCGTGTCTAATTGTATCGAGAAAGGATCGCTATAGCTTTCTTCGTAAACGAAGAAAAAATAACACGAACGAAGGATCCGTACAATGTAAGAAAAAAAAAGAACATCTTTTAATTGGCCGAGGCCTCGATTTCAACGATTGATCCAACGCTGGAAAGTTTCTTTCTGACTTACGAGCTCGAATGAAATATGTTAGTGATAAAGATTTTAATACGGAAACTCTTGAGAATCGAGGAAACAGAAAACAAAAATATTTCATCATTTTTTTCGAGTTTTCTCGGCAATGTTTTGCTCATAAATGTACTCAATACTTTATTGTACTTTTAATTTGAGTAATGCACGATGTACCAGTACTACACGTGTGTGTAATGTCTGATTTGTGATGAGACATTATTCTGTCCACATGTGAGAGGATTGTGTACACAGATTATAAATAAACTGCTTACACGATCTTTCACCACGCAATAGATAATATCTAGTTCACACAAACCATCACACACCGCGTGATGCTCGTACGCCTCGTGTACTATGAAATTTTACTCGTTCTACAGGATACTTTGTCTTACATATGTTGGATAGGCCAATTTTTTCAAACTCGACTTTTGAGAGTAAAGAGTTTTTCAGCTGGAAATGTGTTTTTTTATTTTTTTATAGAAATCCGATATTTGAAAATGCTTTTTGGAATCTGGAGCTTCGATCCTCCTGTTAGCGATTATTTTAATTGGAATTAATTAAAAAAACGCTTTGGAAAAAATGAGAAATTTCGTTGCAGTGTCCCTCGTTTAATTGCATCCGATTATTTCCCGTGTTTTTCCGTAACTCTGAGTCCATTTAATTTTTATAGTCGTTCAATAACACGATACGGATTTAAAAAATACCTGTTAGAGATCATGACGTGGCGGGGGGATTACGTGTTAGTCGGTCACGCTTTCCTGACGTTTCCGAGTAGCCAATTCGTTAGTCCACAAAGATTTAATGGAAGATGCTTGTATATGCACCGCGCCGGTGCAACATATTTATAAATTTCACCTTCTCCGCAGCGGTGGATCCGTTTAATCTTCGCGGTAATCAGACCTATCGCGCAGAATAATTTTCATACTAAAAAATAACGAAAGATAAATTTACGATGAAGCCTGCTTGCTCGGAATTAAATTGCTGTGCGTTGGAAAAGTCAACAAATTGTTGATCGTTTTATTTTCATCCAAATTTACGTTTCGCAACGTAGAAATTTGTGGAAAATTCACCACTCGACCCTCCTCTCGTTCCATACGCGCTTCCAAAGCGATTTTTCAATTTCTCTTGCATTCGCGTATATTACACGAGCAACAATATCTCTAGTCTCATATTAGAGGGTTATTGATATGCATAGAGTCAAGTGCTTATCAATAAACCTGTACAATGTGACTCGAGTCGTCATTGCACTCACATAATGTACTTACATATAACAATAGGTTAGTGCACAGTACGCGGATGATTACAGATGGAACGCCAGATTATATTCATAAAGCAATATCGATTACGTTTTTTTACTCGACAAGATGTACTTATTGTGAAATTGGAACAGCGGGTGAATACCTGGAAGCGATGAATCGTTTTCATCATCGAAATAACGAAAGGATGGTCCAATTATTATGATAAATAGTAAAAAGCATTTATTTCACCGTTCGAGTGCATACTGGGTCATTTTGAGCCTAAAATTTGTCTAGTTGATGATTCGGCAATTGAACTTTCGGTTTCATAAAGAAATACATTTAGGGCGATAAAGTATGCGGATTATTTATTAGAAACGGTTTGAAAAACCCCTTGGGTCAGATTGACCCAATAGGCACTTGTGGAGCCTGAAGTTTGCATCGACGCAATGCGACGAAAAAAAAAAAAAAAACGATTCGTCCCTTTTTTTGAATTTTTTTGCCTCTTGGGCGCCTTTTTGGTCCTGACGAATTTTTTTTTTTTTTTAAATTTCATTCTAGTGCGTCGATGCAAACTTTAGGCTCATACTTGTAGGATGTGTGCGAAGGGTTGAATGAGTTTTGATGAGAGTATGGAAGGATGTGATTAAAAAATTGGTCGTCTCCCGAAATCGGAAGCTTCCCATAGTTTGATAATGTGAAAGTAATGGAAATGCTTTTGCTGGATAGAAGTTTGGGGGCTTGAAGTTTGGCTGGTATTTCGGTTGTGTTGGAAGTTGATCGCGTGAACAAAGTATCTTCGGGTTTATATAGACGATCGGAGAAGGCAGCGAGTCGAAACTCTGTCCACGAAATGGGGCGCCAATGGGCGCGAGCAGACTGATGTTTAGGTTGTTTGACTTGGCGGCCGAAAAGCGCTCTGTAATTATCTCGCCTGGTATGTAACTGGCTTCTCGCGATGCCCAGCTGTATTACGAGCCCGCGATATCCGAATATGTACACGCACACTGAGACTGGAGCTAGACACATACAGAGATCGAGCTGGAACGACAAAGCCTTATAAAGGCGATACGTAAACTTTTACCTGCTCGCGGTTGCCCGGAGTATTACTAACCGTTGATGCCGAACTACCAATCGGCCTGGCGATTGATGCAGCAGCCTGCTGAGCTCTCAACGTAAAGGCATCCGCATGCACACACGCACATTTAATAACCCAAGAAAGTTGGACGCAGTAGCTGAGCAAGAAACTATAGCTCGAGATAAATGAGCGTTGAAAAACGTTCAACATTTCCGAAGCCGTATATTCTCTATCGATGCTTGTTTTGTTGTCACATAAACTATAAAGCCTGACAACAATAGTCATTATTTTCGCGACTTACTAAGTACTGGCCATCCGGTGAGGCGCCATGGGACGATTTATTTATCCCAGTCAAAGCTCCTCGATTATTTTCTACACCCGGAAAAATGACAAGATTTACGCAGACTCGATGAATAGAAAAACATTCGGAAGAAATGATAAACATTTGGTAAGAGGAAACGAATTGAAAGAAAAAATGTGACCCACCGCTCATGTAAATAACCATAAATTTTCATCCAAAGAGCTAGAGAGACACTATTTTTATAGCCGAGTTAATCCGCACGGGCCTGTACTGTTGCTCGTGCGGTTGTTAGTCTCTCGTATAAAGATCCGATTATTCAGGCTCAAAGGCCCGCGGTCGTATCGATCGTATATAGAGTACCGAGAGACCCGGTACACAGTGCAGCAGGTAACAGGTGCAACGGGGTACAAAGCTCCCGGCTCTGTATTCACACTTACACACTTGATACTACATTTTCCATACACGAATATCAATGGCTGACTGTCGAAAAGGCGGCCGATGGATTCTAAACGGCACGAAGCTTTCTTTGTTGATTGTGTAGCGAAATAAATAAAAAAAAATGATGATCGACCGTGTAAGGCGGTGAGCGGAAGACAAAATCGCAAAATTTCGGGCACAGAAAAGTGTTGTATCATTATTCCGCTGGAAGGGCCGTTAACGAGATATTAATTAATTAGCGATGGCTAATCGATCGAGCCAGTTAGACAAGCCACACCCGTTGTCGTTGGCGCGCAGTAGATAAGAACGAATGTAGCGATGTTACGCTGGCCACGCCCATTTTTTGTCATCGAAATACCACGTTGGCTTAATCTCGATCATCAGCTAACATCGATATATCGAACCAATAACGATAAAAATGTCTAAAGGCCATTCGCTTAGAAATTTCATGGCGCATATTCGCACCAAAAAGCCGTAACGATTTTTGAGCCGGCCGGTATATAAATATATACGATATAACTAAATGTATAGCCTCGACCATAGAGAGAACGGTAAATAGTTTGCATGCACGAAGCTCCGAGCGAGGCTGATGATCGGCGAACGTTCACGAGAACATTGCCTGGACTTTATAAAGTAAATCTACCCAAGGTAAATGAATTTGTATATTCCATCGCACGCACGTCATTCAGAAAATACATATATATCTATATAGACATCGATATATCCAAGTTAAAACGAAAATTACTCTATTCCGAATTGGATCGAGAACTTGGGTAGCAAGAGGTGGATCTCGCGATGGGAAAATGTTGGATTCTCCTAATTTTCTTCTCCAACAAATTTCCCCGACGATTATATGCCCAAAAAGTTCGGCCCGGCTCTTTGTTTCGGATCAAAAGACGCCATGATTTTCATCCGGAACTATAATAACCTACGTTGAGTTAACGTTTAATCGTGCCGACGTATTTAACCCTAATGCGTTTTGTTTGATGAAATCCGTCGGTCTTTAGGAAACTCCGGTGTCTCGATGAGTTTTGAGTTTCGAATAGACGGACAGAAATGCGCGGCTGTAATTAATAAAATGAATGAATAAATAAGTATATATCGTAACACACAAGTATGTCCGCGTCGTTCTGTATATATGTAGATAAATACATAAGTACGTATACTCGAGTGCACATAATACAAAGTAGAGGCTGGCTCCTCTTTTGAGCCGAGCACAAATATCGTTACCTGCTGGCTACGTGGTGTACAAGTTTATGTATTCGTTTCTTTCTACCTACACACTTTCTGTGGGAATGTGCGTTCATATACGCAACAACACACTTATATACACTTGTATATAAACATAGGAGTCGGCAGATATACGATCGGGGTCCGGAGGATCAGAGGTGGTGGCGGCTGCTGAGGCTAATCACAGGCGGCCGAGCTCCCCGCCAATTAATACCACCGCCGGCAACACCTCGGCCTGGAGTTAACCCATCCTCTCGGCAAGCTTCGGCATGCACATCGCGCCCAGAACATCACCACGCACTCCTCTTTTCTTTTCTTTTCTTCTCCTGCTTCTTCTTCTTCTTCTTCTTCTTCTTCTTCGCAGCCTCTATCGCTTGCAAAGAGACTCACACAGAGAGCACGTCGACGCGGTCGTGTTATAAGCCCCCTCAGGGTGTCCCGAGACCGCGAGCCTCCGCGTCCTCGAGGGTTGCTTCGCCAGCAAAAGACCGGCTCTCACCCGCGATGAATACCCGAGATTCGAAACTTCTCCGAGGCAAGAAGTAGCTCGCGAGACGTTGCCTCTGGCTCAATACCAATACATCATCTATATATACGAATGCGTATGCACATATACACTCTGCCCATATACACCATATACGTATCCAGTGTGAATGCGAGAGAGGCTCTGCTTTTTTTGCACAGCAGCTCGATTACGTCAAAATGAGAAACTATGCATCTCGTCAACGACCATCGAAAAACCCAAAATGACGATCGCCGGGCCTTTTACGAACCCTGTCAAACGTACATTTTCGAAATCAGTGAAAAATACTTTATTTTTATCTCCCCCTCTGATCGTCACACTCTGAAAAGTCGATTCAGGAGTTTCTGCAAATATTTTCGACGAATTCCGATATTTTTTGTGGTTTAACAATAAAAATTGGACCATGTCTGCGTTGTATTTCATATCCGGGGCATCAAAGTCGATTGCGCGCGTTGTTGACAAATTTGACATTTGTAGTGGGTGGGGCGAATGAATTTTGCCGATGTGTTTATTGAAGAAATACCGTTTTATGATGTCGCCGTATATAATAAAATAAACCTGCGTATATATACGTACGCGACTTGTTGTCGTAATCGGATCGCCACGCCATGTGTCCTCTAAGCATGGCGCTGGAATATTCCGCTAGAGACAGAGAGAGAGAGAGAGAGTTGCGAAGAACTGAGAATTATAGCGCAAGGGTAGTAGTTGGCATGAAAACTTTTCTGCTTTTTCAACAGGGGGGAGGATTATCGTAAATTATCGATTGGCATTCAACCCATTTTTTTCGTAAACGTATTAGCGGCGGATAAAGTGGATGGGGTATATCAATAATAAATGCAGTGACAAAAATAAGGGGATAATTACTCGGGGCTAATATTTTTCATGGCGAACTCCGGAATTGAAAATATTATTCAACTTCGGATGTTGTACGTCACTATATATTGGGAAAGATAAAATGAGATATACGTGCGCGCTGCACCACGTTAAGCGCATGTTCGAAGAATTGCGATCGAATCGGCTACATCGCGGCATTGCTATTCTATATGTAGAGGAACATATGTATAGGTATCTGCTGGTTTGAAGATCGAAGCTTAGGATCAGATCACGTGGGTGAGATTACGAGGGAACGCGACGAGAAGGCGAGCAAAGTGTAGTGCAAGCAAAGACAGAGAAAAAGAGGGAAAGAGAAGGAGAAGAAAAGGGGAAATGGAAGTCGATACGATAGCGACCCCTGGCGGTATTGGTGCGTAGTAAAGAGGGCTCAGGGGAAGGGGACGATCTAAAGGTGTTTTTGGGGCGTGGCGAGAGCGCATGATTACCGCGCGAGGATCGGTCAGAGCGGTGAGAGTTCAAAGCATCAAAGAGCCTCCCGACCAGCGAGAAATTGCTCAGAATTCATCTGCCAGAGATCTCTTTCCCTCTGTTTCTCCCTCTCTCTCTCTCTCTCTCTCTCTCCTCTCCATCTCCTTCTCTCATTCTCCAACTCACACTCTCCCGGAGAGCCCTCACACGGGCTTGTTAGAACACTCCATACTGGTCCATACCAGTATATCGAGAAGCTAATATACCGTAAACGTCTCGTTCGATCTTTTCCGCCAGGTACGTACGTGCTGGATACACATCTCCAAATATCCGCCTATCCTCGCATTCTGGAAAGTCGACAAAACCGATATTTCGAGCTTATTTGCGTAGCACATCGTGAATTTCTAAAGAGAAACACTCTACCCTCGCTCGTCTCTCCTTCAGCATTTCAATTTTAACGACACCCCATACATTATGAATTTATCACCGCGCATACTTAACGCCCGGATCCATGAAAACTGGAAAAACCTTATACGCGACCTAAGCATATATTTTACTATTTTAATCGGGTCGATTGGGTCTTTACGCTCTCGATGAGTTTTCGAATCGCGGAGCCAAGAAACTTGGAGAATGATAATAAAAATGATTCCCCAATCTGTCCCCTTTCATCGTTAAAAATGAAGTCTGTATGGATACGAGAGACTTGACGTACCGACGTGCTGAACGCACGAGCTCGTTCTTAACTGGTTATTTTTCTCCCTCCCTCTGGTTGGTGCTTTTGGTCGATCCACGAGAGCTCGTCGTTTATGCTGAAAGAGCCTAACCAAGAAAGCAGGTGAGGATGGATCAGCGGCAACACGCTCTCCTTTTTACAACCTGATACATATATATGTGTGTTGTATGTATACATGTAGAATATTGCTGACTTACGTCGATTGAATAAATTGCTCGTATATATGCGCTCTCTTGAACGCAAAAGCTATTTTGTTCCGCGTTGCCTATTACACCGCGGATTGTTCGTGATCCTGTACAGAGTCAGGGAAAAAGAGAGAGAGAGAGAGCGGGCGAGTAGAAAGAGCGAATGAAATATTATAGAGGGGAGGAATGCACAAGAGGCGGCATTGCACACTCGGCACGCCCCGCGATACACGAATGCCTACATTTTTCCACAACATCTCGTGATATCTTTATTTATTGATGCCGAACTTTGAGAAGGGCTGTTAGAATAAAGAAAATATCGTCGGAAATAAAACAATTTGACGATTGGCTCACGCCATTTCTTTCGAGAGGGAAAAACATTTGCTTCTCGCGCGTCCTCCCTCGCATGAGAAGTTTTCGAGTCCACTTTCAAATCGATTTCGTTCGAAAAATTGGAACGTTTTGCATAATTTGAAATTTATCCAATAAAAAGGTACAGGATTTCTTTTGTTTTGAGAAAGTTTCAAAATGGCCGTTCACGCAGACTGCACGTCCCTCCGCAATATTCATAACCTGTCAGAACATCCCGGAATGATCGTTCCAATCAATTTTTTCGTTTATTAATCCGCGCTCGCTTCTGCGATGAGTTTGTCGCGAACAAGCTCGCAATAGAAATAATTTCGTCGCACGCAAGACGAGACCGGCGAGCTCGTAGATCCGCGGATTTTTCGTAAACGACCGAGATTATTCGAACCGGAAGTCTACGACGGATCGCAGCGGGTTGCTGCGATGCTGTCTCATCCGCATGAACGCTCAAACTCGGACGATTATCCGCAACTCGTGGACAACACGTCAAGGTGCTGTCATCGCCTTACGCACGGTGGACATCATCTCGGTCTTTATCTTTTATTTTTCCAACCGCGAGTACATTTATGTGTGTACACGTTCAAGAGACTCGACTAATTGTATACTGCAAGATTTACACAGAGACGAGGTGAATAAGAAGAGGGTCATTCGAGTCCCAAGTATATTGTCGATGTTATCACCGACTGTGGTAATTGCAGGTTACGTTTATTCCACCGTGGCAAAAGCTTGGAACATATTATCCGTGGACACATAAGTTTTTAAAGACACGAGATTGCTTTAGCATTGTATAGTCCAATCATTCTCTCTGTGAACACACGCAGATGCATTTGCGGGTTACACATATTAATTGACAAATGGCAAACGTTCCGATATATATCGAAAATCCTCGAAAATAAAGAGGGAGCATAAAACTTCTATCGCATCGTCGAGAGCCGCGCGCAGCGTTCTGCACAAAAGTTATGTCCGTTTTCTTCCAAACGGAATAGCATAAAAAAAAAAAACAATTTATTAATTAATTCTGACCGATTAAATCTCGAGGATCTGGCGCAGAGATAATTCACTGTGGCCGCGTTGATTTAACTCCGATTTATATGACGAATTAGGTGTACAAATTTTCGCGTGTGGTCCCCGATTTTTTGTTAGATCCTCGCACGAAAGGGTTCGCACAAACATATCCATTTTTTTTTTCTTTCAAATTTTGCTCCGTTATAAAAGTATAAAACTTTCCAGAGGGCAAAGCGCGAATCATTAACGCTGGGGTGTATATAGTTAATCCTTTGTTGATGGGACACCACTCCCTCGTGTATGGCAACCCATGCAGTCACACAAAACCGGTGTTAATGGTTTTATAAATTAGTTTGGTCCGTACCTAAAGAAGAAGCGTGAAGGTAAAAGAGAAGGGAAGCAAAAGATTTCGGCTGCTGCTGCGCGACCATCACTCATCGAGATGAAGAGCTGCTGCCTGCGGCTTGAAAAAACCTCAACCCTTAACTCCGCGCGCACTTCAAACTCTTGACATCGAAATATTGGTCCATTAAAAATGCGAATCCATTGAATATAATAAAGAAATCGCTTGATACGGACAAAAATCACGAGCACAGAATTTCGATCGAATCTCGAAATTTCATAAATCCATGAAAATGGCAAGAAAATTAATTCGATCAGATTATTCATATAGGGAGCGGAATACGAAACGGTAAATGGAAGCAAGGGAGCGAACGGTTGAATAAGAGTTCGGGTGGTAATTAAAAGTAAGTCTTTCGGTGAATCCTCGCAGCGAGACTCAATTAATAATTCGCTGTAGTCGTGCCCCTTGACGCTTCGAACTATATATCCCAGTATAATACATAAAGAGTTATACATATATATGTATATAAAACGCTATTCTTCACATTAGATTTATGATAGCGGCGCGTTAGCGGCGGCATTTACCAAGAGTTTTGACTACGGACATAATAAAAGAATTCTGGGAGCGATAGTGTGTGCCCGGGCATGGTTGAAGGGCCAAAACCGAGAATGAAAGGGTGAGAAGAAGGACAAGAGTGATGGACGGTGGCCGATCAGCGCCGTCAAAATAATGATCAACGTAAATAATGAGGCTTGTTTGCGGGATCGCCTCTCGCTCCGATGGCATCACACACGCTTCTTCATTTAACTACATATACGGGTATTCGTGTACGTATACATTAGAAAAGCTCCGCCCATGAAGTCTCTTCTCGTCTAATGTAATCGTTGCGCGTGAATCGTTTCGTTGATCTTCATTCGTCAGTCGGACTTGAAATTATTACGAGATTCAGAGAGAGAGAGAGAGGAAAATCCTTTGAACGTTCGATGATCGGCTACGCGCGACCCTTCACCCGCGTTCCACGTACGTTTTTTTTACTATTTATTGTTATCCTTTCCTGCTACGAATCGACGCGCGAATCCCCATCACTCATGGGGTATCGAACTTTTCTCTCTTTTATTTCCAACTCCGTCGAATTCATTCAACGTTTTCGAGTGCGGAGGGAAATTCGACCCGATATGTTGAATTTTTATTGAATCGTGCGCTTTGCCTCTTCATTTATCGTCGTTTGATGCAAACCGTGAAAATTCCATTATCTTACGATCAAAAAGAGAGGCGAAGACACATTTCGTTATGCAAGTTTGAAAAGAATAAAAAGGGAGACCTCAAAACGCGCACGTGTACATTGAAGCGCGACTTGTTTTCGAACCTATTTATTCGGAAACCGAAAAAAGTTGTGGTGTTTTTTTTTTTTTTGTTTTTTTTTTTTTTTTTACAAATATTTGTATAGCCTGGAAAAATTTGCCCATTTTTGCTGAATCATCCACGCGGTGTTTTTCGATGTGTTCTACTTAAAAATATCACGCGCACGATCCAAGGCGAAGAGCAAAAACGATCGAAACGTACGTGACGAAATGAGAATTTTTACAAAAATTTTTTCGCCCTTCGCTGCGTTTTGGTTCGTCAGAAATTCTCGTTTCTACTTTATTCGTTTTCAGTTAACTCTGTGGCAGTACATGATGCATCGCTCAATATACTCGGAGCAAATGGTTTCAATAACTCTGGCACGTGATTCGAAAAACCAATGAAACGTGTTGATCGCACAACCGGGGGTTATATTTTTATTATATAGTTGTAGGATGAATAGAACAAAAGAAAATTGCATCAAGTTTAAGCCCAGAAAGAATCGTGTTGTGAGAAATAAAGAAAAAAAAAAAAAAAAAAAACTAAAAACAAATACGTTCAAGGAAACTAATGATGTTCCGAAAATAATTGACTTGTGATAAATGTATCTTCCAAGTGTTTGCCCATATGTTACGAATTTACGAAAGAACAAAATATTGGTTCTTTGGGTCGTCACATTAATCGACAAATATTGGTGCATCGTCGGACAACAGTACGAAAAAAACGATGTTTACAAGTTTCTTTTTTTTTTGTGTTAATAAAAACTGGCACGAAGCGAAATTTATCGTTGTAATAACAAGAATAAAAAAAGGTCCGGTGTCTCGGTGATGTTCTATAATTACAGAAGGCCACCAATGGATTCGATCGACAAGACATTGTCGATCGAATCGAAGCCCGAAAGCAAGCACTGAATTCGCTAAATTTTCAATTCAATTTAATCCTCAGACTGTTTGACCTCAAAGAGACGATCGCCTCGGCAAGAACAGAAGCGATCGCTTTCATCGGATGAAAAATGATTTGCTGCTGTCCACAACGTGTACCATTATTTTATACAAAAGTCTATAATAGTAATGAAAAAAAAAAAACAAGAACTATTATCAATTTAATTCGATTGTATCAGCCTCGCACTTTCCTCCCTGAGTTTATATATACTTTGTAATAACGTCTGCCCAATCGAGACAACGAGATAGTGCTCCCTTCTATATCTGATTCCATGAACGCTTCTTTATTACTCCTCGGCACATCAGCGTCTCATCCACCATTTATATAACATATATACATCTATATATGTATAGAAATATCCATCAGGAAAGATCGCTATCGGATTTACATTATCTTACGAGCAATTGGACGGAGGAATCACTCGCGTTAAACGGATAACGTTCATGGTGAAAAAAAAAAAAAGAACAACAACAACAACTATAGTTATTACAAATGAAAGTAATGATCCTCCGGGCTACGAATAAATGGTCACTTCCGCTACTATCGATGCAGGGAAAAAATTACATAAGATTATGTTTTATATATTCATGCATATATATTACATGCATTTTTTAATATTATTACAGAGCGTAGACATATATTTCTCTACATTATTAAAATATATCATCGCCGGAAGGGACGAAATTTTCGAGTATGCGCAAACCGTTTTGTCGGGAGCCTGTGAAAATGGTGATTATCGTTATCAAAATAATAAATGGCACTGATCGAATTTTATTCTCGATACTTTGCCTGCTAAAAATTGGGGAATTCATACTCGCGGTAATTGCACACTTTCTCAAGTGAGAAGACAATAAATTTTGTTGATCGAAAATAAAAACGCGATGGATTCCACAAGTTTTTGCCAACGGGTACGTATGACAGTAATTGGTTCGTACATATATCTGTGTGTTCCTCCGAGCACGCGTCTCGATCTGGATGTAGAATATTTTGAGTTGGTTTTTTGACATTTTTGAGATATTCATGGAATTTGATTTTGATGCAAATTTAATTGTTCGATTTTAGGAACGCGAGAGGCTTGTAGAAATTTGTATTCAAGTTTGCCGGCACGTTAAATATCGGGGTAAACTAATTTTAGGGTAACCATTGACGAAAGGGGGTTGGAGTTCAGGTCACGTGATTTCTTCAGCAGCCCGATCTCTTTTTATCGTAACCCTCTGGCCTTGCGTGTAGTTTGGCCAAGCGATGTTTTGCCACTTCGTGTCGAATTTGTCGTCACGGCTGTCAAGGCACGTTCGCGTAAGAGGGAGATTCGTAAATCGTCGTTGGAACTGCTCTCTCTCTCTCTCTCTCTCTCTCTCTGGTCATGATGTTCCGGGGTGTGGATAGTGTCACGTATTAAATGTAATATACACCGTACCTATAGACGATTCAGAGCTCCACGTTGGAGCTCGCCCTCCTCGGCGGTACGATCGACAACAATAATACAGAGTGTAACCGAAGGGGGCGCACTCCATTATACACGAATTACAAGCGCGTTTGGGGATTACATTGTGTAGCGTGAATGTGTTCGCGTGAACAACCGGGACCAAGAGTCTTTGGATTCGTCTGTAATTCACAGCGCGTATAAAAAATGCGGCTGCGCGCCAGCGAGAGAAGCGCCCCCTAAATCTGAATTTATCTTTGCCTGAGGTTACAGAGGCATATGTGACAGCGAATGGCATCTTGCCTCGGATCCCCCCCGCCTCCGATTGCGGATGACCGCGACGAATCGGAGTCGAATCGGTTGGTTATAATTTAAAATAAATTGCCTGTACCGCAACCCCGGCCAAGTCGATCGATCGCCACAATGGCATTGCCAAAACTAAACGTTTACAATCAACGAACCCTCTTCCCTTACAATCGCCAGATTTTACCGTTGTACCTTTGCGCGAGAGAATCGTGAAAATATATTTATTTTTTATTTATTTTTAACATTTGAAAATATTGATTTACCAAAAATCGAGGTGCTTAACGAGTTTGCAAGGGCGAACGATCCATATTTGACCTCTCGATCGATGTGCTATGGACTGTCGAATATTTTACAATGAACCGAGCCTCGAAACGATCGATTATCGATAATGAGTCGATGCACAGGATTAAGACGTAAGGACACATCGAATCGCATTACGATATTGAAAATAAAAAATCGTTAATGGCGGTGCTGTGATGAGGAATTTGCGAAATGCAACGATGCAGCACCCGGAGATGGAAAAATAGATAATCGACTTCGTACACATGATACTCCAAAGTCACTTACATGTGTTTCATCGCGCGGCAGGCCGGCTCGCCGTGCCAAGTTTTAATGGCAAAAAAATGGGCAAACGTTGATTGAATATACGGAATAGCCATCGCGATGGAGCGCGCAGCTTCCAAACGGTCGCGTCTCTTCAAGTTGAAACGTATCCCTCACCTCTCAGGGCTCTCGTATCATCGAGTATATATAGAGGCGCGCAAACCGCGACGGAACGCAAGCGTACACCGCGTACACAAAGGGCACATTAGCCGAGGCCATAAAAGTAAAATAGCTATTGGCCCCCCTCCAGCCCCTCGCTCTTCCTATTCCTCTTCTCCTTTCTCTTCTTCTTCCTTTTCCGCTTCTCCATCTTCTCTTCTCCATCCTCTCCTCTCACGAGCGTATAACGAATCCCTCGTGCGAAAATTTCTGCCCGAGCGAACATTGCTTACTTCCCTCATCGTTTATTGTACTTATAGATTCGAATATACAAGGTGACTTCAAAGTGGAGCTTCCGACGATGTGCGATTTCATCGCCAGAGATCGAGTTTCGATCATTTATTCAATTAATTACCATAATAATGATTAACTAAAAACTATCCTTTGCATTTCAAAAGATTGTCGGACCGTGGACTGCTCGGTTCAAAATTCCGATACGAAATGTAGACCAACATTTTTCTATTCATCTTTTTATCAATTTTATTTTCGATTACTAACAATTTATGATTTTGAAACGTTTTGAGGTTCGACAGGCCCGCGAAACGGAGGGTGAAAGATTGAAATCTCAAGCCCAAAGTAAATACGAACGCGTTAGCGATTTTCTATGCTGCTTTTAAAGATTCGAAGGTCCAAGCATTTTCCATATTTGACCGATAAGGCTGTAAATAATTTTTATTGTTTTTTCTCACCGGGAGAGTCGAGAATAAAGAGAATAAGAGTCGATGTTAATAATTCGGTAGGGGGCGCGCGTTACCACTAAGAGGATAAGCGTGTCTCGGACCGCGCCCGAGGACCCGTGACCCAGCCCCCAACACGCACACACACACACACACGTATTTGAGCTCGTTCCACGCTTGGAATTTCTCTCACAGCATCAGCCAAGCTGGACCACTTGCGCGCTCGGTTCGCCACCGAGAAAGTGCGGTGTTTGCAGAATTCATTGAATCATTGCCATTCTCGCGGTGGCACGCGCTCTCATCCCCTTGCCCTCTTTCGCGCCACTTTTCCTCCCTGTCTAAAACTCTCGCCAACACCCCCGACTCTTCATCATGCCACGGCAATTTTTCAATTGTTATTCGTCCCCGAAGAGGAACAAGTGAATAATATACCCCAGCGAATTCACCGAGCTTCAGCCCAGGGGTGAAAATGCCACGTGAGCATCACTACCAACCAACAACACGCTATACGTATATATTTATAAATATATATATGAGTTATTGTGCCTCGGCAAGCATTTAAAATAAAATAAAAAATTTGTCATGTTCCTGAAAATGGCCATTTGCCGGAGCAGGCTATATAGTTCAAGAAAAATATATAACTAACGTCATTTTGTTGAATAAACTGTACGTACATGAAAGAAAAAAATGTAAAGCCTCATTAAGCCATTCCTAACGCATAACTCGATCGACTCCTTTGAGAGAAAACTCGTTAGAGAAAAATGCTGCATGTGGTGGGATCGTGTATCCGCATCGTAAATTAATGACGAAATAATAACAGTTGGACAATTCATTAAGCATGAAATATCACGTATCTTCATCGATTCGAAAGAAAAATCATTAAAGTCAAATTGCAATTAATATGGATAATGAGTTTCAATGACGCAGCTCCGGTGCGGCAAGTTTAATCGTTAAAAAATTGATAGAATCTGTATATGATGATACGAAAGACTGTACACACTCCTAACGACCTATATCTCGTAAGTTTCAGTGACGAGCTCACTGCTCGGATCTTCACATCTTAACGGGCGGCCATTAATTTTGGTACTTTCGTACGTTGCGCTCGCGGGCTCCTTTTTTTTATTCTCTCAATTACACCGCACGATAGATTCGGGTGTTGTGATGACCGGGGCTGCCTGCTGTTGGGTTTTATGTCATGAAAGTGACGAACTGGGATGACAGACTAATTAATCAATTGCCACCTATTACTCATGCCCTGCAGATATATACGTTCGGTATCCAACTTTAATCGAATATTGTACAGGGTATCCCAAAAAATGTGTCTGAGCACATTAACGGTCATGAGACAAACGACCGAGAGCCACCGTATGAGAAAATGAGAGCGCTGCCAATTTTTTCATTTTGCTTACCAATTATTGGCTCTGTTTCCCCATCATGCTCCGTAAATCTGCGCGTATTCATATATCCGCGTAACGTCAAGAAATATTCAAATTTGCATAATGCGCTTGCCAATCGCAAGGCCAGCACAATCGTACATGCGAAAATTTCTTTCTGTCCGGAGCTCACAGATTCGCGTGAGCGTGAAAATACATACACAAACCCATCGTCGAAGTTGTTCAAGCCCACATTGCACGCACACAACTCGTACACATGCTTGTCTATATACATTTCTCCATTTACACACGTTCCCTTCTACTTTGTAGTATAATTTTCCTCGGTTCAACGACCCCGCGCGGAAACCGACTATTTTTCATTTCCGTTATTGAAAAGCCTAAGGAAACGAAACCTCCCGAGACACACAAGGATGCTCATCGAGCTTCGAGCGCTTCTCTCATCGACGCTGAGTGAACTCGATTTCTTTATGAGAACTAAACTTTCTTACGATACGGTCAAGTTCCCTCATCATTCCCTTCGACCCGTGACACTGATTCATCCGATACGAGCGTACAAAGCACCGCATACTCGTTGGATCATTGACTGCTCGGTATATGTGAAAAATTTACAAAAATCATGGCGGACGCGCGATCGGGGAGCAGCTTCGGCGATCGCCAGAGTCCAGCAGCCTCAGAAGAGGTCAATACTTTGTGAGTAACTACCCCGAAGCTCATATTCGGTCGTCGCATTAAAGAAAAACGAAAAATTGGGGTACTGAGAGATTTTTCATCCGAAATGGCGGACAATTTCAAGCTTTGCGCTACTCCCAATAGAATGTGAATAAGAAATTACTGTGTCTCTAGTAAAATTCTTCAGAGGAGTGACGACCTACCGAGCAATTTTTTTTTTTTTTTTTTAATTTCAATTATTTGAATTTTTTTTATTTTTTATTTCCATTTATTATTATTTCAATTATTTCAATTATTTGAGCTTTTTTATTCCAATTATTTCAATATTATTTTCTCTCCGTATATCAACTGAGATAAATAACGTTTATGATTACTCCGTACGGAACAAAAATGACGAAACGTGTGTCGCGAATGGAAAATATTTATTCAGGAAACAAATGTGCGGATTAGAGTCTAATATACAATGGAAAACAACTTTATGATCCATACAAATACGATAACAGTTGTAGGAAAGTAAAAAAATCAGTTCTCCATTGAATGCATCTCTCCCCAAATAAATAAAGAACCCTAGACGAGCGAAACGCTCTGTAACTGGCGGAAAGTCCAACGGGGAGCGTTGCGAATCCGAAGGTAATATTTCCGTGTCATTAAACCCAAACATGTGTACAGGGTAGTAGATAATCGAGTCTTTCGGTAACCCTCGAAAACTGCCTTCTTCCTTCAGTGCTTTTGCGACTTTCAGGCATTTTATAACAGAGCGAGGCACGCGGCGTTAGTTCGTAACAGATTTGGACCGAAAATCGTATATACGCGAGAAATAACTGCGTGATGCTCTCCCCGCCTCGGAAACGGTAATTGCTCAACGCACAGAGAGCTAATTCGTCCTACGGGGATAGAGCGAATCGCCCCTGTCGAGATTGCACAAGATAATTGTCCGACTACAAAATATGTTTTGATGCAAACACGAAAATTGTCGTCAACAAGCGACGAAGGAGAATTATTTATGGGGAACGAGTTGATACGAAGCAAAGGAACATTTTTGTGTCTATTAATTAGCGATCGATTGCGGAGGCTTTATTTGATCCGGTACACAGAATCGAAGGTCGAGAGGTCGAAAAATCAACGTTAAATATATACTTATGTTTAAATTTATATGTATGTATATATTTTTGGTGTTGCCTGGGCCCTTTGGCGCAATGCTGGCCCGGAGTGATTTATAGAGACCGCCTTTGTGCTCTCTCTCACCCTCTTTTTCGCTCTTTCTCGCTTTCTCTTCTGCTCTTCTCTTATACAGTGTCGGAGTGTTGTCTTCGGTCTAGCCCTGACCACATTCTCTTCTCTGGTCCGTTTGGAAACGAGGGAGGATGAGAAGGCCCGAAAGATGAAGATGAGGAAAAAGAGAATGATGAAAAAAGAGAAGGAGGAGGATGATATAAGGTGAAGAGAAATCATGAGAGGACGAGGTATAGACGGAGAAAGAGAAGAGAAAGGAAGAAGCGAAGATGAGACGGGGCGGCGTGTCTCGAGAACGGAGCAGACATCGCGGCACAGAGGAAGGCGCGATTTTACCTTCCAGACAGCGTGGCTCTAACGTAGCCACAGGTGCGTGCCTTCTACCGCGATATTCCTTCCTCATCCTTGTCGTTACGAGGCCTCTGAATCATCCCAAGTCCCTAAAAACCCATTAGCTTTTTCGCGATCCCTCCAACACCACGCCTCAAACTTATTTTCACCCTCACATACTCGCTTTTTCGATCTACGCTGTTTATATAACATTTGCTACGTACTACGTCGTTGATTTTCCGAAGTGAGCCCTCGCACGAGCAGCCAAGAAGAATCGCCGCAAGAATTTGACGTTCGAACTGCGACGTCAATTTTTTCTACCGATCAGTACGCCAAGAGCCCACGAAATACTTTAACCCCCTGACCAGAAATCACCTTTTCGTATACATTACGCCGACACAAAAAAGAATTTTTGCAACACCCTGTACACAATAAATACACAGGCCCAACAAAAGCCAAACCATTTCGTCTGTAGCTAATTCTTTTTTTTTTTTTTCTTCGCTTCGTTTCACGGCGGCATCTCTCGCCTGAGAAGGAATTCCATCCATCAACAACCGCCTGCCACCTTCGGTTACTACTATATACACAACCACACAAAACCACACTATGACAAGTTGTATAATAACACTCACAAAAGAAACGATAGCCTGTTAATACGCCACAGAACGTAAAAACCTACATTAATTACACGCCCTCAAATAATCTTGTTAGATTTGCTTAATCCACTCGAATGAATTTATTTTTCATCCAAAAACACCGAATGGAAAGCTCATCACAGAATATCGAGGAGACCAGGGCTGTGGCTCGATTAACGGCAATTATTATATTTCTCTATCCAACTTAACGGAGCTAGTAAAATATTCCAGTTGGAGTAACGTATTTGTTAACGTATGTGTGAGCCAGCGAAAAGATCGTTCTTCAAAAATTCTGCATAAAGACAATTCCATGCAAAATTATGAGACGCATCAATTTCGAGCCGTAATCCAAATTTGACGAATCCGAATAAACGAATTCGAGACTTTGTTACTTTGAGATTTTTTAAGTTATTTTCAGGGTCTGACATATTGAGTGATTTCTGCGACTTCGAGGATTAATATTCCGAAATATTAGAGTGAATCGAGAATTTTTCATGCCGATCGCCAAACAGGCGAGTAAAGAAGAATCGTCGACAGGACTTTGTACGAGAATTGGTACGAAAGGAGCTGTATAACGCGTGATACGAAGCAAGTTAGAAGGAGAACACGTTCGCGAGGTCCGTCGGCGAGGTATGAAAAAGAAAGAAAAAGGACAAGCCAGGGAGGAGGTTGAAAAAGGGAGAGGGGGATGGTGTTCTCTCACAAGATACTCAGGTGTTGATGACCAGAGAGTGTGTGCATCAGTCTCTCCGGAGCGTCAGCCACCTCCTCTGTCTCTTTTTCTGGTGCCCATTTTTCCTTCTCCGGGTTCTCGCTCTCTTGCTCTTCCATCTTTGCTCCTATCCGAGTGCGGGATGCCTTTTATCTCTTTTATATCTTTCTCGCTCAGCATTTTCGAGGGCTACCCGAACGCTTGTTCTTCTATCTCTTACGCTCTCCCATAGAGTCTCGCATAGTTTTTTTACGACGGTGTCTTCTCATAGACGAGAATTCTCACACAACCAAATAATTATGTATCTCCGTCGATCTATGTGTGTGAGGAGGTAAATCTTGTATGACCTCGAGCGTTTCTCCAAATTCTCCCCATGTCCGAACAAATTACTACACGTCTATGCCTTAGACCAATATATCTCCACCGATTCTATACAACACACTAAATTTAATACACTCCGAGGAGAGAGAAGGGCTGATGTGCGAGTTAGAATCTGAGACACGAAGCTAAACGGTCACTCGCTCGATTGATACGTGTATACAATATATGAACGAATCCTTGGATGATATCCAATTGCCCGATACAATTAAGACGCGCCGTGTAAATTCCACGAAAACAATGTATACGATGCAATTTGTTCGTACAATAAAGAGAAAAACAAAATGTACAAAATATATGTGTATATAGAAATGGCGCGAGGCTAATAAAAATGGCGAACATGTACTGGAGATCCTAAAAGGAGCAACAGTACAGAAAATTTCGATTCTCCAATATGAATATATATATATATATCGATACTTTGATGACCGTAGTTATATTACAACTACGGTATATGCAATGGTAGCTGACGGTATATAGGTGCGCGCGAGCAAATTGGTACCCGGCCGCGCGATTATTCATGCCATTACGGGATGTGTAGGCCCTTTGCTTTTCGCTCCAATGCCGAAGCGGACTGGATCTTAACGAGCCTTCCAAGACCTCCAGTATATATATACATGGTCTTATATATCTATGGATACTTATATATCCCTGGTTACCACCAGAGCACCGAGAAACATCCGAGAAGGATAATGGAGGAGAGTGAAATAGAGGCGTAAGAATATCTCGGCCGGTTCTTCGACGAAGAAAGATAGAAAAGAGGGTTGGTTCGTGTATATATATATATATATATATATATACACATAATTCATTTATGCATTGTAGCTCATGTAAAAGATTCGCGTCGAGCGAGCAAGCGAAAGAGAGACCGCCAGAGAGAAAGATAAAAAGATGCTTAACAATAGAGAACTCTCGAAACAACAATGGACCATTTTCATTCGAAACACGCGGACTCTCACGCAACACGATTTTTCATCCACGCCATTTCGTATTCGACACCCTGACCAAGTCCTTTCAATCCCGCTATGGAATAATATATTTTATTTTTAAATATCTTTTTCCTCTTACCGAGTTTTCATGGATCGCGTGAGAAATTGAAATTCAATGAATTTTAATCAGACAACATTTTGCCGATAAGAAATATATTCAGACACCTTTCAGAATATACACCGTTTTCTATCTGCTTTTCACTCGCTAAATAAAAAGTTACAGCCTCAACCGCGAGTCTAGTAACTTCCAGCTCGAAAATAGATCGTCGCACTCCTTTTTTTCCAACACGACACGGCTTTGCAACGTACGTGGATGATACACTCTCGGGTCCAAACGCCACGCAACTTTTCTCAGACACATACGTTTTGGCACGAGCATGCTATAGCCGCACCACGATAAACTGTTAGGGTCACGCGATCCCGAGTCCCGAGCGCGATCCACTAAAAACGACAAAAATAATACCCGTAAGCACGAGGATCCTTTTTTTTTTTTACATCATTTCGAGCATTTGCCCATCGGAGTTCTTTGGCTTATGCAATTCCAACATTCTTTTGTTCAGTTCAATTAACCCTCGTGAAAAGTGACATCAAAGCAGTCCCGGAAACTTGCAAACCTGTGTCGTTTCTCTCGCAAAACGTCATAATCATTCCAAATGCTCTGAGGCGATTCGATGCGCCCGCAGGACAGATTCGCCCGTCCACACGCTCATTTTTTCCTTCCCTTATATTCTCCCCGTCACTCCACGACTATACTTCACAGTTTCATCGCTTTTTTGTTTACTCAACATATTGTTTATAAATAACTTGTCAATCTTTAGCTCGATTATCGATCGAAATAACTTTAACCTCAAAGTGTCTGGCTCGAAGCAACCGTTTTACACCTCGACGCGGTATTTCGATCTATGGATTCTACTGCTTTCTCAATGCTTTATCCCGCATCGTTCAAGTGCCAAAGTTGACACGCTTTTATATCGCGTTAGCTCTACAGGTGGCAAAAATAGTGAATAGTCTTATTATAAGGCCCGTAAAATAAATGAATTCCAACGTCTCAGTGGCCGTAATCTTATATATATATGCATCGTACATGATAAATAAATGTACACAATAGAGAGTCATCGTCTCGAGAGTGCGGACTCTGTTGCTGACACATCACGACAAAATACTTGTATTCTCGTCTCGTGAAAAACTTGTTTCTTACTGTTTGGCACGTAAATTTGTGTCTGGCTCGTGATACGATATTCCCGGACTTATTTTCGCCACTGACATTACAATATCGGAAGAAGAAAGAGCCGACAAACAGAGACACACATAAAGCTTATAAATGATTCGAGAAAAAATGTTGCCAGTTTGTCCGATTGTCGCGGTTATGTCCTATGGACATGAGCGCCCATAGACTCTTGGAAATACAATAAATTATTTCAATGATACACATATCGAACGGTCCCTCGTATACGAACGCTGCAAACTCGTGCTTCGTCATGTATAATTCGCTTTTATAATACGACAACTGCCACCGTTCGCGAGACTCATTTTCACTCTTAGCTGTGCACCTACTAAATCGTTAATAAATATTTAAACGAGATTTCTTCGACTAGAACGTTGCAAAATGTTGTTACGATGTAAAACGAATAATCAAATTTATTTTTTCCAACAAAAATCTTTACGCCCGGAGATTGAACGACTTTCTCGTGTCTTTCCAATCGGCGCTGCAGCAAAAGTCACACTTTTCGTTACGAAAAATTGACTTTCCAAAATATAACTCCCTCCCAATGTCCCAAAATTTCTCATCGTTGCTCTCGGAAAAAAAGCATCTGCCTATTTTGAATCAGCCTGGATACACGCGCAGCCTACATCCTGCGTGTATGCTGGAAAAGATTAATTTTATATCCTCGACGATAACAAGTTCGTTCGAGGTCGTTTGTTCGTTGAAAAGTTGTCGGGTGCTCACAATAACCTCGTGGTTTTTAGTAGATACTTCAAATTCAACATATCACATTGTGGAATCGTCGAGGTATCGAGTTGATTTATCGAGCCAATCAATCGCCACCAAACTCCAAAATTAATCGTTCCGTTACGTTGAGGTGTCGAATTTATATATCGTCGATGAGTAATACGGAAACGAATGTTCCGATATTACTAATACCAATACATTCCTTGTCATATGGGAATCTTATGGGCAAACCCCATGAAACATGCGAAAATGGAACAAAAGATACTTTAATGGTGTTTGCTCGTTGTCTCGGAACAAAACTGTCGCAACGATATTTCAATACGATAATGTCTAAAAAAACACCACAAAATCGATTGCCAATGGGTTCCTGTGACTAGATCAGCGCTACGGTGGATCCGATTCTATATGGGGACGATATAAATGCGTGAATAAATCATGAAAATCGTATAAATTTCTGCGATGTGGGATCAACTTTATACTATGAAAGCACAGGATCTAGAGGAGTGACAAACACTCAAAGAAAAATACGGGAGAGACTGTTGTGGTGTACAGCGTGAGCAAAAGGAGCAGGACTCAGGGCCTATATACTCGGAGGTTGGAGGAGGCTCACAAAACAAATTATGCGGATGGGAACTAATGATGATTTGTTTAACTTTCTGGCGGGCCTCCGAGCCATAAGAAGAAAAAAATGTATAGACATGTGTTTGGCTCGACACACGTATGGATATATAATCATATTTGTACATGTTCGTAATCCTATATACAAGAATTAGTATGTGTGCGTAAATATAGGATAAATTACAATAGAGCCGAGGTGTAGTACCTGAGAATGTTTGGGCGTGTGTGTATGCTTGTGAGGAAGATCGCGGGTGCGAAGGATCAAAGAGAGAGAGAAGCGAAGTAAAGGCCTCCATAATGTCCATGTGTATTTATAACCTTTTCGACTCCTTTTTTTTTTCATTCCCCCGTTTTTTTTTTCATTCTCTTTCTTTCTCGTATGCTTGTCTTTCTCTGCTTCACCGCTTTCGCTCGTCTGATTGAAGAGGGTCATCCAATTCCCCTTCCCCCTGGCCCTTGAGCAACAATGATCAAACTGGTGAATCACATCGACAATTACGTTGCATTAAAGACCTCGTCGCTGCGCTTTTTCTCAAACCCGCACCGACCAATGTTATTGACACTCAAAAATATACAGCCTTCGATACACCTTTTATCCTTGTCTCTCCTGCTCTCTCTTGCTCTCCCTCATTTCTCCATTCTTAAGGAATTACTGTACACAGACAAATAACTACTTACCTTTTTATTTTATTTTTTTCTCACGTTTCGAGAATCTTTTCCGAAAAATTGTGTTTTCGAAAAATATGCGATGCTGAAAATTTTTAATCCATCAATTATTTCCTTCGTTGAAAAAGAGGGGGGGGGAGGATAATAAAAAAAGCACATAATCGAATTTGTCTGACATTTGATATATGTACAATAATTTATTTATCGACAAATTCTTTCTACATTTACAAATACTTGTTTGTTTATCGATATCGAAGGGGCATGTATGTGTGCGTTTGTGTTATGGTTATAGACGAGGCGTAATGAGCATGTGTGCATAATGATTCCTCCGGTAATTTGTATTATTTTTCATCATTGATACTAAGTTAGGAAAAAAAAAACAATCCGTGTGATTGACACGCGAGGATTTTACTCCGTTCTCAAAAATTCACCCACCGAACTACGTCGCATTTATTTCTTTGAATTTTAATCATTTATTTATTATGCCACGTGAACACACGAGTCTACATTTACGTCAATAAGAATCATCGACTTTTATCATCAACTATACAACTTTAGTCAACATTTATATATACATACATATTCCCATATATTTTCTCGTCATTAGTCCGAGATTTATATGTTTGTATATATTTATTTTATTCCTTCATTTACATACACTGAGAAAAAACTTGGTCGATCGGACAAAATTGGTTTCTGAAAATCACGATAACGCTCGAGTCGTTACGAGCAATTTGCCATCCAACAGCAACAACAAAAACATTCGTCATTTCTCATTAAAAATCGTCGAATCGGCTCGACAAACAATTACATTTTTCTCAGTGTATTTTTAAGTACGTTCAATTATAAACGACCTCGTTTACTCGCTCCGATCACAGAATTATTACTGCTTTTATAAAAGCCTATTCCATTCTTCTCATTCACCTGGAAATACCTTTGATCTTCATACACATGTCTTTACGTTTATATGTGTATTTATGTGTACACGAAAAGATTGACCCTTGACCAGCGATCACTCTTCTCGGACCTACTCCCAACACACTGCAGATTTTGTACTGTACTTCTGAAATCCCTGGACGCTGGCGGAGGATAAAAACCGAGAAATTATCGTTGCGGAAGAGAATGGAAAACTTTTACGAGGTGGAATAGAAATTTTCGAAAATGGAAGCAAATTTTATCGAATTTTTAGGAAAATTTAGGTTTTTCACGACAAAAGTAACGAAAATTTGAGATTCTATTCTGCAATGGTCCTTTTCCAGTTGTCACTTTCTTCGTGCATATATATTCATGTATTACATATAATTCGACGACATTCCAGTCTGACGTTTCACAATAATTGAGCTAATTATAAGCAGACTATATTATCTTCGGTAGTTTATTCAGAAATAGTCTCGTCGTCATCATTAACGCCAAAGACTCCGAAACACGAATTTCTACGATGTTGAAGTCTGCATCGTCGGAATGCAATGAAATTCCTTTTTTTCTCGATTAGATCTTAAGATTCTTGTTTAATGTTCGATCGGGACAATAAAACGACTTTTTTGGGATTTGAATGGAAAATTGGTGAGAAAAAGTTTGACGGTTTTTTCGATTGACCAAATAATTAATGGAAAATATTTTTTTTTTTTCGTCAGATTCCAGAATTTTGTGGACCGGCGGTTTGTAACTCGTATTTAAAATTTGTTTTTACCGATTGCGGAGTTTTCGGAGTTGCCGGGATTTGCGTGAAAATTCATGGGATTCGTGAAATTTCTGGTGGTTCTCGATGATGAATTTGGGAACGCGAGTCATTTGGTGGGGAGAATGTCACGAGAGAATCGCGGGGGATTCGGACTGAGGCTCCGATCGCATGAGATCGGAACTGATCAGCTCGCCAGGATCTTAGGTGGATGAATAAGGGCGATCGAGCTGCAACAATGACGAAGTAAAAAGTGAGTGTTGTTTCTCGGATTGGTTAGGAAAAGTCGCGCTTCATGTCGCGGCCCCATAGGGAGGTCTGTGTATGCCGGAGCCCGTGATCGGCAACGGATAACCGGCGTACATTGGTCTGGGCATTTGCAAAATGGCCGCTGTGGTCTTGGCGGCGGTAGGTGCGCGTAAGAGTTGGCGATGTTCGAGGTTGCGAGGGTTGCCGGATTCTTCATCGGGGGCGATGATGTTTTCGATGGTGAAAGGCTTTTTCGTTCTCTTGCCGATTCTACTACCGATTGTTAATTGTAAAGCAGCGGAATTCGAGTTGCAACTCGATTCGGAAGAGTTGCGAAGACAGGGGGAAGTCTCGGTGGATCGAAGATCGATGCCGTTAACGAGATCGCTGGGATCGGCGTAGTTGGGTGAAGATCGAGGCGATGAGCTCGGTCGATATATCGAGTCGGTAGGCCCGTAAGGTTTCGTTAGAATGGGGGATATCGAGGCCGCCGGTGACGAGCTGTCGCGATAAATGACGTCGTTGCGAGAAGAATTGCAGGAAATAGTTTCGTCCTCGCCGCTGAGACGCTCCGGATAGACGTGATTATCGTAAAGCAACGAATCACGAAATGCTTCAGCGCTGGCGGCTTCCGAGCCAGAATTAATGGAGATCAATGATCGCTGGTTATTCTCGTTGTCAACGAGCCTCGAACGATCGTGACGATCGCGCTCACGCAAACTCAAACTGGTCGAAGGGTTGTTACGACGATTGCACAAATGAGCAGAGACCGGGCTCTCCGGTAGTTCCGCCGCGAGCAAAGCGGCCGATTGTCTGACCGAAGAGCTTTGCAAATAGGTTGGTAAGTGAGTCATGTAAGCCGAACTATTTAAACCTGAAAATGCCCAACTTGAGGTTTGCAAAAGTGCAGCAACTTCGTAAGGACTGCTTGATACGTCGCCTCCATCGCTCATCGTTCCAGTCAGTCTTTGACGAGCCTCCGGTGACAACAAATAATAACCAGGCGTTGTTTCACCTCCTGGTACTCCGTCCAATGGGAAAGCCGAGGATGCAGTCGATGCCGCAGCGACCATCATCCTTCTCTCTTGCATCTCCCATCGCAACAAATCTTCACGCAGTCTATGAAGATTCGCCGCGCTTAGTCCTCCCGTGTTTCCGGTTGTTGCTGACGAGCAGCCACTTCCAGTTGGTTCGCTGCTGTGCGGCGGTGGCATCGACGATGCCAACGCTTGCAATTCCGACTTTAACAACTCTTTGTCAGGCTTGTGAAGCTTGAAACGTTTCCTACGTCGCAATAACGAACCGTTCTCGAACATTGACAGTGCTGCTGGATGGAGAGCCCAGTACGCCCCTTTTCCCGGCCTGTGTGGTCCACGTGGCACCTGGAATCATTAACGAAACGCATGCTCTCACAAAATTCCCATTTTTCCGCTCATATTCCCATCTAAAATTATTCTCCTTCTCCAATTTGCATTTTTACGCTTTTTCACTTCAAGCTTTCGCCCCCGTATCATTTTATTTCCTACCAACCTTCGCTGTGTCCCCGCCCGATCCTTTTTATTAGAAATAAATAAATTTCTTCCCGCCTAATCAACTAATCACATCGACAAAGAAAAATCAACATTTTCCTACACGTAATGTCATTATCTTCCCGAATAATATTATAACTGCATAAACTCTCCTGCTGTTTACGAGAGCGAGTGATACAATCAATGGCAATTTATAGCAACGATAACAATTTGATAGACATCGTGTCTGAAACACGTGAATAACCGTTAACAATGAACGATGCAGCTAACTTTAATGGCCGTCCAATTTAACGAAGTCTCGCTCGCCACGACTATAATTCCGTCGTCGCGTATCACATTCATTGCCGCACCAACTTTCTCTATCTATTCTTACGGAGAACTCTCTCGCCAAAACGAACTACGAATGAAAATATATAAACAAGAATTTATAATCATTGTGTAAATTTAACGACAAAACTTAAAAACGTTACGATGGCCATAACGCACTTGTCAGATGCGTAATTTTGTGACGAGTGATCAAGAGTCAGCGGATTTTTCATTGATCAACATTTCCAGCCTACAAAAGTCCACAAATGTTCCGATCAGTCCGATAATTCCGTTTGCGGAGCTCAAATAGAATTGAATCATAACTAATGATAATTAAAATAGAAAAATACGATATTACTATTGATTATCAAAAATGAGGAACATGCTCCTCGTCTACGTGCAAAGAAAGTTTGAGCATCGATACCCCAAGTTCGATATTGCGAGTAAGCAATTAGCGCTGTTATCTTTGCCATCAGTGATACTCCAATTAATTATAATAATCATTTAATTACTTTCAACGTAATTGAAATATATTTAAAACTCAATTTTTTTGTACTCAATTAATAATTTGATCAGGTGTATGAGTATGTGCGATATCGTGTGTAAAAATATTCATCTGTACGTGGACGGAATCCCTCGGCAATTGTATCGGTACGGACTTCCTAAAGTCGAAAGAAATTGACTTATTTTTTTATTTTTCCGAACATGTTTGAAAATTTTTTTCCCGCGTCCGTGCGTTTTTTACAATTATTTGCGAAAATAATTGAAACTATTATTTCCCGGAATATTTTCACGTGGTTGTAAAATTTTCGACGATTAACTGCCGTCGCTCGCAAGAAATTGCATTAGAAAATGTACTCCGAATCGTTCGCTGCGATAATTAGAGCGCACTGGCTTCGTTGCCGTTTGAAAATTCTCGATTCACTTTATCGAAATCATTCAAACCCTACGATTTATTTATATTAAACATTTAGAATTTGCAACACTTTTCGATAGATCGTTCGAAAATCGAAATCGTACGAAAATCCTTCGCCTTTGATTAGAAACAAAAAAAGAAAAATATTGAAACGAGCCCATCGCGTTTTTGCTAAACCATTTTTTTTCGAGCCCTTCCTAACTGCGAGGTAAGTTTCGTGGCAGGTGCATGATCCTGTCAGACAATTCGACTCCTTTAACACGTTTTTGGGTCTTTAATCCCCTGGGCAATTAACAAGCTCAACATCCAATGTAATTACTGAAGAAAAATTCTGAATACCCCGTAACATTTTGTACTATGAAACGCTAGAATTTCTCAGCCGTAAAGTCAACTCCATACGGAACTTTGCACCGCATAGCCATGGAAACAATCACAGCTCCAAAGACCGGTTTTCTTTATATGTTCAACAAGATTTAACGTCAAATTCTTTTACGAGCCCGAGACACACGCCATGGATATTGATCTATATGATCTTCGAGGTATAATCCCGATATAGAGAGTTAATACAGGCAGAGACGAGGTGTGAAGACAATAATCGGATTGGCAGGTGCGAAACAGATGGTTCGAAAACAACAATGTGTTGCATACGCGACGTGCACCTTGCGCTGATATTCCACATACGAATTAAACATACGTCTGTGTCTTTTCCACCGCCGCAAGTTTAAACCAAAATGTTGAATAAACAAATTTCAAAAAAGGCAAAAAAAAATCTGACGGATACGATCAATTGAGCGCAATGCAAAACGACATGTCCGTGTCTCATTCACCGCCAAGTTTCAAGCAAATAGTTAAATAAGAAAATATTTAAAAAAACGGAAAAAAAAATGGCATGAATCCGATTAATTGGGCGGAATGCAAAAGGAATGTAAAATTAATTATTACGCTGAATGATTCGCAAAAATGATTAAAAAATCGACGGATTTTCATTAGTCGTAAAAATCTCGAGTGTCCGAAACATCGAAAATTATGGCGTGCGTAAAAATTACACACGAGAATTTCTATCGCAGTGCGTGTACCAAACACGTGAGTATCGCGAATATGGTGAGCCTCTCGCGCTAAGAATTCTCCAACTGAACGAAAAGTAAAATCCTTGAATTTCTTCGTGTGCACATACGTTAAATATATATCGTTTCAACATCTCTTCCTTACGGGCACATTCACATCACACCATATTTAAGGTGTATCTCGGGCGTGCAAGATTGTAAACCGCAAAAACCTCCGGCGAACATTCGGTTGAGAATCTCCCTCATGCGCATATATGTACACGTGAAAATTATATTACACGCGTATGCGCGAATATATTGTTAAAATAGTAAGTATACAGACGTACGTGAAAATTACATTCCAACTATAAATCATATTTTCATACTTTCTTGTTGCGAGATGATTTTTAACGTGGAAACAAGTTTCGTTATTATGGAAATCAATTTGTACGCGAAAAATCAAATTTCTCCTCTTCATTTTTCGAGCTATATTATCGACGCCTCCGAAAATTCTATTAAAAATCTATAAAAGTCAATTAATACGTGTTCTATAAATAGTCTGTACGTCAAACAACGACGTGCTATAAAAATTCGACTTTTCCACACTTCTTCCAATATTTTTCTCGGTTTGAAAAATAAATTGGTAAATATTTGAGTCCCTGAAGTTGACGCAGAAGCTCCAAAAATAATATCCGTTAAAAACAAGCGTAAATTTGAAGTTGCTCCAATTTCTATACTGCTTCGCGTTTTTCCTTACGATCCGAAATATGTAGTGGAAAAATATTTGAAACGTGTATAATTCACATCTCAAACATATTTTCTTCGAAAAAAACAAGCGTGGATTGTCAGTCGTGTCAATATTTATTCCCCATGGATTGTAACGTCAACGAAAATTAGTAACGAGTGTACAAAACATTCCATAATGATTCTCAACTAATGATGTGTCCCCAGCGTTACATTTACCATCGTTCCCTATCGATGAATTGACCTGATTGGTTTCTAGTGCTTGACCCTGCGTGCTGGGCGATTTATTTTTCTTCATAGACGATAAAAAACATATCAGCTTGCTCCCATGTCCCGAAAGATGGACAAAAATTTATCTGCACCTTGTGAACGCCCCACGGTCCATGTGGACCCGAGGGACCCGAAGATTGTTGTTTAAATATTGAATTTACATTCGAAAGAGTAAGAAAAAGTTGCGACGTCAAGAAAATCGGTTTTGTAGCTCAACGAGTTTATTGTTTATGTTAAAAAATGGGAATTGCTCAATAAATCGACGTGCATGGAGTTGTGTGTCGTAAAAAACTGACGATTAATCATGCATGATTAATTATGATTCTGTGATGAATAACAAAGATGAGGAGAATTGACCTACCTTAATGAAACAATCGTTGAATGACAGATTGTGCCTCAAGGAGTTTTGCCATCTTCGTGTGTCTTTGCGATAATAAGGGAACCGATCGGCGATAAATTTATAAATTTCAGCAAGTGGTAACATCTTGTCTCTCGAGGACCAGATGGCCATTGCGGTGAGGGAGATGTAAGAGTACGGAGGCTTTTGATCTCCGTACGTGTCGCGCGACGGTCGCGGCATCATTAGCGGCGACCAACGCGAATGTATCGTCGAAAACGGAGAGGAAAACAAGCGGCGAAATATGCCGAAAGAGAATAAAAACAACACAAGCGATTATAAAGACACCGCACTTTTCGTTGTGTCCCGCGGGAGAGGAAAACACTCGGGGAAACGATCACATCGAGCTGGAGACGCCACCTGCTGGATTAGTGCAAAATCCAGCCACCATTTTCCTCAGCCCCATTGCTACGAGCGTCCAGGATTATCCCACATTTTTCATCCCCGTAAATCAACGAATAACCGATGGAAAAATCGTTCAATCAAGTTCGAGCAATCCGGAGGAGTTTCCAAAGCTGTTGAGGTTCAAAAAAGCGATGCGCGGTATTCCAAATCACAAGAGCGAATGAACCTCACGATGTTTCCTTCATCGGAGACTCAGGAAATTTATATTTTCAATTATTATTAAAGCCCCAATGGCCGGAAAGACGATAAATAAAACAAAAACAATCACCGTCACTCTTCGTTCACTTATTTCGTCTTTACCGGCGACGAGAACGTTACAACAATCACTTTATTTCTTTGGCAAGATAAACTTCACTCCTACCGGAGAGCACTCTGCTGGATTTTCAACAAACCGCTAATCTCCCATGGCAGAATGATTTTCCATTCTTATATACACAAACGTACATACGTGAAAATATATTCGATAAAAAACAATAATATAAATAGTCCTCGTGAGGTCGAGGAAGAAGAAAGGAGCTCGCGCGTTCGTTTGAGTGAAAAATCAACGATGAGAGTATCACCGGAGATCGGATACTTTCGAGACGAGAGCTCCCAACGCGCTCGGGGCTTCTCGAGTAACTAGCTCCGAAAAGTCCTCACACCCCCGCGTCGCAATAGTTCGTGTCCCCACCCGGTCGAGAGTAGCCGCGCACCGGAGGACGGACGTTGCTTTTTATTGGTTGGTATGCCAAGAGTCCTCGAGGCTTCGATTTCCCTTGAAAGGTTGTAGCTCCGGGGTGGGGGGAATGTCCAATGGTAGACGCGGATGGATAGAACGAGCCGCCCATTAGGAATACGAGGACGGGGGTAAAATCCGATGGATCCCCGAGATCCTCGTGTGTGCGGAGTAGCCTATCGTGGCTTTGGGCGTTCGCGATTTTCGACTTTGCGAAAATACATGATTGGTCGTGTCAAATGGACGGTGGGCGTTGTTAATCGGACATTACTCCGCCTTAAGGATCTTCTTCCTCTTGGCCCCTCGCGAGAAACTCGCGAAAAAACCTCCGCCCGGGATTCGCGCATCTTCCTCGTTATCACAGATGATGGGTTTCGCGAAATATCGTTTACACGCGGGTAAATATATCTATATATACATATATATAGATTTATAGGCTTTATACACACACGCACATGTTCGTATAAATGAACGAAAACATCGCGGCACTCATATACCGGTCTCTACGGACAATTTTTTATCTATCGAGTCTGCAAATCACTTCGCAGATTCTCCGGCTCGATAATAGAAAAAATAGAGAATATATTAAAATTACGCGAGTTTTAGTCAATAATTGAAAAAATTTTCGTTATTTTCAAACGATTCTCAATTTTTCGTACTTTTTTTTATTATTTTGAGAGCGTAGTATGGGAAGAAAAATTATTGTTCGGTCGTTTAACAATCAATCGTAAAAGGAAGAAGCGATTTCAGCTGATGTGGCATTTTTGTGCAGAGGCAAAATAGAATCCCGCGCGGTAACGCAGCGTCAAGTGAAATTTTATTATCTCTCCTTTACATCGACATATTTACATGTACGTATGGATAAATACGGTCTCTATAGAGATATATATATTGGTATACGTGAGGGTTATACGAGTGTGTAATGTACTGTACAAAATTGGTGTATGAACGAAGTTAGCGAATACATACTGTTTTACTGTGTACAAGCATTCGTGAACGGGCTTCCAATATGGCGGGCGAAGAGGGCGCGCGAGGGCACGACCGGCACGACTCTCGCGCCGCACACCGGTCTCTCCCGCCGTGCACGTACCGCGAAAACATTAATATGGTGGGGATGACTGCGGTAGAGAGTATCAAGCGGTGGGAGAACGAGACAATATCCGAGAAAGACAGAGAGATACAGCAAACTGAGTGTAATTGATTTCATGCTCGAACGATCTTGCCTCTGCAACAACACGAGAGGGGAAAGGGTCTTAAAACGTTTCGTACTTGCTTCGCGTACCTACCTACGTTCTGCCAGCCAGTACATCGCGGGATTGTTATATTATTTATTATTTTCCTGACCGGCACACCGTTTTCGCGCGTTACCGCGATATATCCTACCATCTCTATATACCAACGCGTCAATTTACTCGACTAAAGAGTAGATAATCACTCCTCATCTCTTTCGCCAATATGTATCATCAAAACGTCGTATTTTTCGATCGTTTAGCCTACAAATGAGGGACGCTCCGTAAGCTTCATTGCCCCCACAGGGTTATGTCGCAAGGTTGGGGTTCCTGTCAAACTGCTAATTGTATCCTACGACTGATCTTATTTACGATCTGCTGGTTGTTGTTTTTCTTTATCTTATCAAACCTTTAATGCATCCAGTTGTCGTCGAACTTGCGAATTTTCCGTTCAGAGTCGATTCGCGTTTTCCACTTGTTGGTCCTCGCACACGGCATCACTGATGTCACACTCACAAAATAAAAATAAAAATAAAAATTACACACGTGTTTTCAACGAATAAGCAAAACTAAGAGCAAGGAATGTTTCCGAAACGGTTTGGCGACAGAGAAACTATTGACAGAGCGACAAAACATTAATTATGTAGTCACTAAAAGTCCACTTCACTTTTCTAACTACCCTTAATTTTTTTTTTCGCATTATCTAATTGTAGTTCCGTTTTGTTGAAGCAGAGGTCGCAGGATGACGAACGAACTTTTCTTACCGGCCGCAGTAATACGATTGCGTTACCGACCGCTGGCAAACCCGCTATATTGTTTTTTTTGGCATCGTTAAATGTTACTATCGCTCCATCTACCACTTTTGTTTGCAAAGTAGAAAATTGAGCCAGAATTTACACATCGAGAGATCTCGAACCGGCGCGAAAAAACGTCGCACTTTCCGTGACTAAAAATTCTTACCGCTCAAGCTGTCAAAGTTTCGAAACTGCGAGCATGAATTTTTTTGGATATTGACTGATAACTGACGCGGCATGGAGACATGGCTCTTTTGGAGGATACCTTTGTTATTCTTATTACACAGGTAACAATTCTCTCGTCCGATCGTAAAAATACTTCCATCCAAGACACCGATTCGTGCTCATAAATGATATTCGGCTTCATTTGAGAGGTTAAATCCGACAGTTACACGTCAGTCCTCCCCATTTTTATCCCTCAATATCATTATCGTCAATTATTATTTCCGGCTAAAGATGACTATGGATCAAAAATTTCTTCACAGTCAAAAAATTCTTACGTTAATGAACATTAACCAAGGCTTTGCTTAATGGTTTATAACCAAACTACAAAATTTTATTTAGCGCAGATGTGCTTTTCAATCTGCTCCAGACATCTGTCGTTCAATAAAACGCCAATTTTTACTACACATTCGATCCAGCATTGTTCCCTATTTAACAAATCCTTTTTCCAGGTGTTTTTTTTCCTAGGAGGATGGGTGTTTTTTGTGAAAAAATTATTTCGAGATTACGAAGTGCATCACACGTTGGTGCAGCTTATATTTTCAACAACATTTTCGCTCTCGTGCACCATGTTTGAGTTGATCATATTCGAAATCGTTGGAATTCTTGACTCAAGGTAATGTTCCGCACCACCGAAAAATCTATCGAAATAATGAAAATGACGCTATTGATCGATGTAGCAAAATATTGAGTTAGAAAATAAATTCAACAAGTTCCACCTTCGCACTTCACTCCACACCTCCTTATCATCACTTCTAGCCAGAAAAATAAATAATAAAAATCAAATAACAATGATAAACAATTATCGAAAATAACGAATATTCTTTTTTCTCAACAGTTCCAGATATTTTCATTGGAATGTCGGACTGTACATGCTGCTCTTCATGGTCATTGTACTCATACCATTTTATATAGCATATTTTATAATAAGTAATGTCAGATTTGGTAAGTAACATAAGAAAATACAAGAAAGTATGCAATCAATTCTTAAAACCTCAGCGAGTCCAAAATCACCAATTCTTTTCAATTATTCTTGACGAGATTTCCGAAATTTTTTCCGATTTTTTTTTACATTCAAACTACAAGCTGGGGTGAATATGTACCCCACGGATTCCTTGTCCGTAAAATCGTTCTGAATGCAGTAATTCAACTCATTAGTACATGAATCTTTTCGTTTTTTCATGCCTAAGGGAATGGTAAAGAGTTAATTCAATTTCTCCAAAGTTTAGTGTGTGAAAAATCGACTTTAGTGCCTAAAAGTGCTGAAAAATTGACTCAGTAATGTAATTCGAAGCTCGAATGGGTTTGCAGTTCCAGGGTTAAAAGATTATTACGTTCCTTACCTCCAAGATCGCTCGGGGAATAAATATGATCAACTTACGGACGTAATTTTGAACGGACTGATAAAAAAAAAAATACGTTGTGTTTTCTTTGTTTACAGTCAGACTGAATTTGATACGACCACTGACAATATTGGTGTATCTTTTTTACCTCTATTTATTTTGGAAAATCGGTGATCCATTCCCACTGTTAAGCCCGAAGAAGGGTGTACTCTCGATAGAACAGGGCATCAGTCGTATCGGAGTAATCGGCGTAACCGTAATGGCCCTCTTGTCCGGTTTTGGCGCAGTTAATTATCCGTACTCGTCGATGGCTTGTTTCATGCGTCCAGTATCTTATTCCGATGTCCAATCGGTCGAGAGGCGTTTGTTGCAAACGATGGATATGATTGTAGCGAAGAAGAAGAGGATAGCATTGGCAAAAAAGGGCGAAGTTGTATCGCCTACTGAGACAAGATCTCGATTATGGGGCATGTGGTCACCCTTGGGCGGAAACCAAAGGAATCAAGAGAGTAAATTGAGACAAGAGAATACTATTGATAATTCACTCAATTAATGGTATGAATTTGTCGATAAAATTTTTTTTAAAAATGAATATTAATGTCAGTTTTTTTGGATTTCATCTCGCAGATGTGAAACAATTGAGACAGGAAATCTCGGCATTGGAAGAACTTTCTCGCCAGTTGTTCCTCGAGGCCCACGATATGCAAAACGCCAGAGAACGATTAGAATGGGCTGCTACTTGGCAAGGAAAATATTTCAATTTTCTTGGCTACTTTTTCTCCATCTACTGCATGTGGAAAATATTCATTGTGAGTTCAACCTTATCGTTTCACTGGACCAGTCGTTTTTGTAAATCATGAAACTTTGGCTTTTATTTGGAGAGAGATCTAGAATTTTGTTGCTTTTTCGCGTTTCAGTCCACAATCAACATCGTTTTCGATCGCGTAGGGAAAAAAGACCCTGTCACTCGTGGCATAGAAATAGCTGTACACTGGATCGGCTTCAATATCAACGTGACGTTTTGGTCGCAACATATATCGTTCTTCCTCGTTGGCTGTATAGTCGTCACATCGATCCGAGGATTGTTACTCACGTTGACTAAGGTATGGTTTCCTTCAGCTTGAATAAAAAAAGACAGACTGTAGATTTGGGTCTTTTTTATTGATAATGTCGAATCATTGCTTTTACATCAATATTGCTTTGCAGTTTTTCTACGCAATATCCAGCAGTAAATCATCAAATATAATCGTCCTCATACTAGCACAAATAATGGTTCGTAAAAAAAGCGAATATTTAATCTAAACTTTCAACTACTGTCATGATTATTTATAATTGTTATGTTTTCCGGTAATTATTTCAGGGAATGTACTTCGTGTCATCGGTTCTTCTCATGCGAATGAACATGCCTGCCGAGTATCGCATTATCATAACTCAAGTTTTAGGCGATTTGCAATTCAATTTTTATCATCGATGGTTCGACGTTATATTTTTGGTATCGGCGCTTTCCTCAATCGTATTTTTGTACCTGGCGCATAAGCAAGCACCGACCGAACGTGCCTGAATCAAACGCGATCCATTCTCCTGATGTTTAGAAGTTTATTGAGTCACGTTCTATCAATGGCTGTGTAAGACAAATAAATACAAGAAAACAATAACTCATCTCTGACCTGTTGACCACTAATCTACTTTCCTCTTTCTATCCTTGTCCACGATTCGCTTCGAGTGCTGGATTGACCGATTAATTCTTGCCGAATTATAATTCTCACGCTCAAAGATTGACAAACGATTTTTCAAGTCACGCGTCACGTTGTTCTTATCTTATTAAAAATTCACAATTTCATATAATGCCGCATCATCACGATGTTATTATTTCCATGCTCATTGTGCTCTCCATCTATGACACAACTCTGAGAGATTTCCCCAAGTCTTACACTCTCACGAGCAGATTTTTATAAAACGAACACTGGTAGACAACGAGACGTGTCTCTGCAGTCTCTCGTGAATATTTGACAAGCAACAAAAAAAATATAGAAATATTAACTATTAGATTAGTTGGATGGTCCATTCCTCGCCCATATTTACAGCAGGTTTTCTCAGAGTGAGCACGTTGTTGTTAGTATTGTTCTTTACGACCAAAGAAGTTCTGCCCAATCCTGAAACAGAAAATTCAATTGATAAGTTTTCGGAGAATTTGTCCGTGATCAAGAAATCAGAAGGTTTTAGCTTGCGACTAAAGAAACTTTCGCCAGTTTTTAAAATCGTCTTCGTAAAATTGAATTTTCAAAAGATCGACAGATTTTTTTTTCACGATCCTTGGAATAAATTGAACTGGCCAAACACATGAATAGAAAAAAAAAGAAAAGGATTAACGTACCTGGCGAAAAAAGCGTTGCTGCCGTAACTTCTTGCGAGAGATTTACAATGTCGACTCTTTCGAGCCAGCTCTTGGTTTCGTAAGATGTATTATTGCTGATGAATTTAGAGGTCAGATTGCGCCCGTCGAAGGTCAATTGGAGATGGAGATATTTTCCATGACGATATTCGAAACTGACTTCGTCATCGATGTAAAGAGTGCCTTTGGCAGTGCCATCTTTTCCGGCGATTACGACAAGAGTGTAGGGATCGTTTTTCATGGGAACGGTGCTGCGACGGATACGCATTTTTCTCGGGACTATTGAGCCGCCGCGTTGATATACAGGGATTTTGTAGAGTGTGACAGGAATCGATACGAATCCGGGTTGCGTGTGAGGCTGCATCGTGTCGACGTCGTACCAAACGACGTCGCCGTTGCCGGGGAAGTAAACTTTGACTTCGTAGACCGATGGGTCGAAAACGGGTCGCACGAGGATGGAATCTCCGATGAGAAGCTGATCGTCGATGGTAAACGTGGCTGGTTCGCTTGGATAGTGCGCCCACAGGGGTCGCGTCACAGGATCGCCGGTAGATTCGTGTTCCTTGAAGAGAGTGTACCACAAAGGCAAGTATGAATATCGCATTCGTAGCGCATCGCGAATAATTTGCGTAGTTTCGTCATTGAAAGTCCATGGCTCGCGTCTTTTGGTCTCGATATGCGAATGTTGGCGGAAAAAGGGTAGCCAAGCCCCAGCTTGATACCATCGGATCACGAGCTCGGAATCTGGATTTTTGAAAAAGCCACCGACGTCAGCCCCGCAGAAGGAGATTCCAGAGATGGCGACCGAGAGACACATTGGATAACTCGCTCTCAAATGGCTCCATTCAGCCATATTGTCGCCGGTCCAGATAGCCACGTATCTCTGACTCCCAGCGAAAAAAGAACGCGACAGAATGAAGGGTCTCAGAGACCCTCCGGATCTTTTGTACAGTGCGTCGTAAGTTACCGACGTGAAATAAAGTCCAACGATGTTGTGGACGTCTCGATGTTCCCAAGATCCCCAATGAACCATGTCCTTCGGCATCGTCACTTCTGGACCGTTGAAAACGCTCGGTTCGTTCATGTCGTTCCATATGTAAACGTCGTTCGATGTCCCATGGAATTTCTCGAGAGAATACAGCGTTGCGTAATATTCTCGGACCTTAGGATCGAAGAAATCAAGGTACGAAGACGCTCCAGGCCAACACCAACCTTCGTAATCTTTACCCTCTCTCGTCTTCACGTAATATCCAAGATTCGTCGCATCGTTGTGCAGGAAATAATTCGTATCTCGCTTAATATGAGGATCAATTATAACCACCAATTTTCGTCCCTTCGCCGTTAAATTCTGCACCATTTCCAAGGGATTCGGAAACTTTCGCGAGTCCCACGTGAAATATTTCTTTCCGTCCGTGTACTCGATGTCCAACCACATGACGTCCATCGGCATGTCGTGCTCGTCGAAACCTTCCGCTATAGTTGCCACGTCTTCCTGGTCGTTGTAGTTCCATCGGGATTGATGATAACCCAATGTGAACATCTAAGCGCGAAAGCAAAATTCAAATTAGCGGATTGCCGAAAATCTCGAATCTTTAATATTTTCTTTCCATCTTTTTGGACATAAATTTTTGTCCAGAAGCGCATGTACCTGTGGCAGATTTCCTGTACCCGTGAGGTCGGTGTACTGTCTGAAAGTGTCCAAAGGTTTTGGGCCCATCAAGAAGAACACATCAATGACGCCACTTTCGGACATAAAGTGTGCGTCGACCTGCGGTTTTTTTGTTGATCCCGATACAAAACTGACGATACTCTCTACCACGTTGTTATCCGCGCTCGACAAAATATCGACCCACGTTTCGGCAGCGTTATGCCAGAATACACCGGAAGTTCTTTCCGTTCTATGAGTGAAGAATTTTCAATAATCAATAATAAATATGCCCCCGGGTCAAGAAGATAAAAAATCAGGTTAACAAAGGAGTGGCACGTACCCATGAGCGTAGAGAACCGGAATAGCTCCGTAAAGAGCCATGCGCTCGTTTATTTCGTACTCGAAAACATCCAAATTATACAGTCTGTATGGATCGCTCTGTTTGGTCGATTGGAGAGCGAGCGAGTCGGCGTGCTCAGGAATTCCGTAAGCATGTTCCGCTCCTGGGAAACTGAAATCCAGAGCAATAGCTTCGGGTCCACGAGGCTTTGTGTCGTGATGTGATTTGAAGTTTTCCTCCCACGCACCAGGATCATCTTCTGCACCGTCGCCTGGGAAGGGCGCAGCAGTGGTTGGGACTTCCGTCGTCTCCTCCGTTGTTTCTGCGTCTTCAGATTTTCTGCAAAAACCAACCACTCAGTTTTATTCCGTCGCAATTAATAGAAAGTTCGGAATAAAATAAAAAATTTTGTCGGGTGTTACAAACTTTTCGAGTCTTATTCTCTGATGTTCGTATCTCATGAGACCCCGCGCGTTCGCGGAAATAACAAGCACGTTATCCGAATAGAGATCAACTCTGAAGGGATTGAAATAAACAACAGCTTTTCCCTTCCCGTTGAGCACTGTCGCATAATTCGACGTTTTTTCCGCCAACGTTAACTTGCATGTTTCAGGAGGGCCTTTGAGAGCACCTTTCACCTCGTAGCTTTGGTTCAATGGATTTTTCTCATTTATTTGAAGCCTGAAAGTGTCTCCCTTCAGCGCTGTCATTTGAAGAAAATATTCAACTCCGGTGTCCTTGTTGTAGAGATCCATATACAAATTTGATTCGTTTGTAGCAACCGTATTTTCTATTACTATGTAGGCAGTTTTTCCAGGCTCCATTTTCCGACAGCGTCTGTAATATTTTTCACAATTCTGCATTCAATTTCTTCCACCTTTTTCACGCCTTCGTTTCTCACAGTAATTAACCCGTGAGCTACAAACCAGGGTAGATATCTATTGCGAGGAGCTTCTAATTACGTTTTTAGGATAATTTTTTAGATCTTTTAGGTTTTCAAATCTATTTTCCGCCGACTAAACCTTGATAAAATCGAATTTGCTCTCTACCATTCTCTTTAGCATGGAAAAACATAAAGATTCATGTACTCATAAGTCAGATTACTGCTTTTAGAATCAGTTTGCAAATAAGAAAACAGTGCAATAAATATTCACCCCGGCTTATAGTTTGAATGTGAAAAGGGTTTGTTGTTTTCGGATTTGAGCTGATCAAGTACATTACGTTATTGTACAAAACATTTTTCAGAAATTTTGATTTTAGTGAATGCAAAACTTCAAATTATCATCAAATTTTTTTTCAATGTTGCTCTCCGTAATGGACAAAAATATACAGGGATTAATGGGAAAATAAAAAATTCTGAACGGGATAATCAAACTTTTCAACTCACCGGCAAAAACTGCTTTGATTGCATTTTTTGAAGTCATCCCTGTTCACTGCGCTAATGGTAGATACGAGGCAGAGCACCAAGACCCCTAGCCTGGAAATTGGGAGGAAAACCATATTTTTCATTCTTTCCTTTTTCTTGGAAGTCTCCTGCTTCAGAACAAGGTTATAAGAAAGAAACATTGCCCCGTTAGCGTAAGAAATTGAACAACGTTTTTGAAATGGAAAATCCAGCATGTTTTGAATTTTTTTTCTACATATAGTTCGTGTACATCAAATTGTGTGATACTAACGTTTGTTTGTTCACACGTATGTCGTGTTTTTCATTGATTTTTTTTTGCTTCATTGATGTGAACAAGTCGGCGAAGGAATCAAAGTGTCAAAGATAAGAGGATGCTGAGTTCAAAGAGAGAGAGAGAAAGAGAGAGAGAGAGAGAGAGAGAGAGGAAAAGAGAGTGTGTGTGTGTAATAAAATCGAAATAGATAAAAGAAATGTCACGAAATCGTCGAGGAGAGGACACGTCACACTGGAAGTGCAGAGGGCCGATATCAAAGTACGAAAAGCTCATAGTACGATGGTAAAAATTGTAGTTGCAACAGAAACCGAGAATAAAGCTTCGATTTTTTTCGCTGATTAATATTTCGATGTTACATTCTTTATAATTAATTGATGCTGCTGCGACGAATTTTGTTTTTTTTTTTCAAGCATTCCACTTACCGGAGGTATGTAGCCATTTTGCAGAGTGGCGCGTGTGCTACCATGTATGCACAATTGCCTTATATTATTTGGTTATTACCAAATCGCAGGATAATTTATCTGTATACCGAAAAATCACTCTACCCATCCACCCGGCAAATCTTCAACTGGCAATCACAAATCACAACTCACAATTTGTAACCACGAACCAAACCGAAGAGCTTCGTTCGACGACTACTCCATCAACATCCGCTTCGAACGTACCACTAACCCCCTCCCGCGATTAATCTGGAAACTCATTCTCTGCGCTTCTTCGAATGAGTATTTTCAAGTGCCGCGTTATCAACAAAATATATGTAACAATTATAACATTCTTCAGGAATCGTATGATTGCCGGTAAAATTTATGCGTCAATGAAACACAAAAATCAAACAAACCATCTTTTCTTGAACGCGTTAAGTGAAAGAAAAATTATGTTAAGTTTGTGATCATATCACAGCACACCAAAATCAACGTCCTCCAATAAAAAATCGCCCCGTAAATATACAAACGTTACGCCCTAGTCAAATTAGTGTTACTATTTGAATCCTTTCTTCCTCTCCATTCTTATTCACTCGATCCATCATTATTCCTATGAATCGATTGTCATGAATTAAGAAATATTTTCTACGTAATGAATATTACATAATAATTCGCTAACCACCGTTTTAAATGGATCATTGTCGGGAATTAAAGTTTCTGGGTAATAGAGAGATTCTTTTGAAAGTGATCGCAAAAATATAGCGAACACTCAATGCGATATTTTAGCCGGAAACGAAAAAATAGTTGCTCCGTCAACAAAATACATAACCCGCTCAAAACAGCTGCTTCTCTTGCACTCTCGTGACGTCAAGCCTCTGTTGGACATACGAGGAACTATATTTAAAAAACAATAACCATGGCAACGAGAAAAAAACGTTGTCTATCTCGGCTAAATTTTCCAAGATCGATCAATTGCTATCATCGCTGCAGCAAGTGGATACTTACCGTCATAATTGCATCGTCAAACTTTTCCATCAACAAGCGCATTTTCAAGCTCTTGTCAACGACGAAGTAGATAAATGTTATAGAAAATGGCTGATACAGGGACAGTCGGCACTGCTATAATCTTTCCCGAGAAGGAGAATTGTTGTGACACGGAAACAACAAATTCCACGACGCAATGGAAATCCGAAGCCAACAAAAATTTAGGCGAAACCTTGAAAGTCTTAGATCCGGAGGATCATCTTATGAAGCGATTCCAGGATGCCCTCAAAGCTCATTTGACCAGGATCGATCAGCGATTATCGGAAGATATTCTGAATCTCGTGAGTTATAATGCAAATCCTAAAGCTTACCACTAATGCCAAAAAAATATTTCTGGGTTCAAGAGACCCTGAGAAAAAAAAAATACAGTACAACAGAATTCTTTCAAATGGAAATATGAATCAGGAACAAAAATTAATATACAATGTTTTTTTCTTATGTTAATAATTGAAAAAGCATCTTGAATAATTATCAATAATAACGGGAGCATATACTTTATTTCCTTCATAAAAATTAATAATTATCAATATTGATTATTAACTATAAATATCAATAATTATTCATATTCCATGAAAATTTCTTTATCAGGAGACGAGCACAAAGGTATCGAAGAAAGAAAGAGAAACCAAAGCTGCGCAATTATATACGTCTCAAGAAGAAATAGCGCGTCAACAAGAGACAATTGAAAAATATGAAAAGAGATTGGCAGAGCTGACAAAATTTCGTGAAGAGAAGGAGTCCCGAATAGTGGAGACAAAGGATTTAAGAAAATTTATAAAAAATGAGTTGGCCATTGAGAGAAGTACAGCTGCCAAGTTTAGTCAAGAAATAGAAAGTCTACGCTCGACCTATAACCATTTTGAGGAATGGGAAAAAGAGATAGTCAATCATTTGAAAATCTCTAAACGAATGTCTGAGAAAGAAGCAACTTTGCAGCGTGAACTTCTGGGAAGAAAACAGCAGGAAGATTACGTTCTGATGAATCTCATGGAAGAAGTTTCCAGACTCGAAAACGAGATAACAGACTGCAGAGAACAATTGGCCATCAAAGAAGCAGAAAGAATCGATGCTGGTCAAACAATCACCGACGCTAATACAGATTTGGAAGGACTGCAGAGAACCCAAAAAAAACTTCTCTCCGAATGGAATCATGTGGTTGCTAGCATCTCACAGCGAGACAAAGTTCATGACGAACTTTCCAAAGAAAGAGCGTAAATAATCTTTTTCTTCGTAATCGAAACATTCCATACCACGTTTGGCTTTTTGTTCTTGAAGAAATTTCAATTTGATTCCGAGCTCCCCGACTAAAAATAGATCGCATTTTTCACCCGAGCACAAACCCTTTTTTTTCTTCAAACTACAAACCGGGTAAATATTTACCCAACGGGTTTCCTGTCCGTAAAATCGTTCCGAAAGGAATAAATTGACTTATAAGTACATTAATCTTTTTGTTTATTCATGCCATTTCCGCCATTTCGAAGAAAATGGCGGAGAGAAAATTGGATTTTATTGAGGATTAGTTCGTAAAAAATCGATTTCAATACCTAGTGCTGAAAAACTAAGTTAGGAACGTAGTTCGAAGTTCGTCTGGGGTACATATCGCACCGGTTTGTAGATTTACGATTGATAGTAAGATTTTTGTTTTCTAGAAAAATTCGTGAGTCTTTTTCGACTTTGGATTCTCAAATCGAGAAGTTGAAAAAAGACACGAGTAAGGAAATGGAGAACAACGAGCGTTTGACCTCTGTACAAACAAGACTGGAGAATGACACGTCGTCTAATTTGGCAGTGATATTAGACGAGAAAAATAAAATGAGTGATGTGGAAATGGAGTTAATGAACATGTCGAAATTACTGGAGCAAAGTCAGAACGAATTGGATACGGCGTCTTGGGTAATTATCCACACTTTAGTACGTCAAGACAATCTGCAATCACAGATAAGTCTGTTTTTTTTTCTTTATTAGGATTATGGACGTTGCGTAAACGAAGAAAAAACGATCGATAAGGAATTTGTCAAGCTAACGGACGTGAAAAACAATCTCGAAGATCACGTGCTGTCGAGACTCGAGAACAAAGTTTCGCACGATAAATCGGTCAAGTCATTGAACAAAAAGCTTCGGGAAGCTCGGGAGAAGATGCGAGAGGAAGAGCTGATGATGATTCAAACAGAAAACACTTACGGGAGAAATATATTGCATTTGGAAAAACTTAACGCTTCCCTAGCGACTGAAAAATTCGACGTTGAAGATTTGACACGAATTAATATCGAAAGAGAAAAAGAAATAGACGTTAGACAAAACGAAATAAAGAAGTCTGACATGTTGATTGTCAAGAAGCAACAGAAAGTCGTTAGTCTCAACAAAAAAGTGGAAGAGGTTCGTGGCACATTAATAATTAATCCTCCGACGATTATTCGCAATTTAAACTTCAAAAATCTCTGATCGATTTTCTAGATAATTTCATCGTTGGGCAGGAGCGAGGATATTAGTCCCCAGGACTTCAGGATAAAAGAGCTGGAGAAGAACATAGAGCAAACCGAATCGAGTAATCGAAAGGCCCAGCAGCTTTGGTTGCGTCAGGAAGGGTACATGGTGACATTGAGTGAAGAGCGTACGGAGCAGTTGCGAGATATCAATCTTCTTGGAAAGCAGATGACGATTATGGAGCAAAAAAGTTTGAAACTCGAGCGTGAGATTGAATCACAAAAAAAAGAGAGTGATAATATATGTCGGAACGTAAAGATGCTCCAACAAAAATTACTCTCCGCGAACGAACGGCTAGCCGCACAGCGTGAAGTACACGACGATCTAGAAGACAAAAATTGCATTACCAAGGGCGAATGCATCGAGACGCTCCGCGAAGCAGAAATCGAACTCTTAAAATTGCAAAACGATATCAAACAATTAGCCACGGATCGTAAACTTCTCGAGGAACAATTGCGAGCTTGTCAACGAGAAGTTATGTCCTGGGACAAAAAAGTACGCCACGTTTTTTCTTTATCGATGAAAAAAAATCTTACAGACTCTGACGATGTACGACGTATCGATGGGTCCAATTTTTTAGGTTCGTCTCGCAGCGGAAACGGCGAAGAAAATGAAAGTAGAAAGTCTGGCTGGCGGCGAGGTCGCCATAATGAAGAGTGAGATTCACAAAATGGAAATGCGTTTGTCCCACCTGAGAAAAGCTCAAGAGAAAATGATACGCGACATGGAATACTGCGTGGCTCGGAGAGACGTCATTTTGGACGGAGCTATGGCCCGTGAGAAACGAAACCCCAGAGGGTTGCACAATCAAAGAGTCGTCTTTGAGAAACGCATGAACGATCAAAAGCTCAAAATAAAGCAAATAAGCAAGGTGACCTTGAGCTCGAAAATAAATCCGATTCTTTTATTTTTTTTTCAATTAATACGGGGGCAACGATTATCCCTTGACAGGAAACGAAACAGATGGAAAATGAAATTTTAGGATTAGAGGATCAGCAAAAAAAGTTGCTCGACCAATTGGACGAAAATCAGAGAGTCCTACGAGCTCACGAGGATGGTATTCCCGATATCGATAAACAAATAACCGAAGGGGAACTCGTGAAATACCATGTACGTCTAAAATATTTTCTTCGTCGATATTTCCCTTTTGTGTGTCTACAAAATTGAAAGAAAAATTTGCTCTCCAACAGAAACTCGAGTGCTTGGTACGGAAGCAACGAAAGGTCCGAATGCTTCAGGACGTCAAAGAAGGGCGTTACAAAATGCTCTTCAAATCGGAAATGTCATTGAATGATGAGTTGCAAAAACAACGGACTGTTAGTTTGAATTTGAAAGAAGTGATGGAAGAAGCTCGACGTGACTTTCCGCTTCTGAAGGACAGTATCCGCAAAATCATATTGGCAATGGAAACTCAGTGAATTTTATTTATTGAACGGCCACATATTTCTCCTGATTAAAAATGTGGAAACGATTTTCGTAAATATTTACGAAAAGTTGGAAAGATAATTTTCAATTGATAAAAATGCAAAAAAAAAACTTGTAGGACCCGGAAAAAGACCTTTTGTAAACATTTACATTAATTTTAATTGAGTGATTGATGGAATAAGTTAAAATGTAATAATTAGCTCATCCATTCGGGTCGAAAGGTCGCAGGATAATAAATACTTTGCATTGAAAATAAAACGAGCATTATTTATGACGTCAATGATTCTGTACATAATGTATGATCTCTCACGTCCATCGAACAATGTGATAATTTTTTTTACCTACTCTGATAAGGGACAATTTATTGGGGAGAACGTGTATACCGTCGGTTATGACTTCGCTGGGGTTTGTGATTTTTTGATGATTAATGTGAAATCCTCCAGCAGGTATAATTCGCATGGCATCGTGATCGGTCTTGAAGCATTTTGCTGCCATGACGAGTTCGTGGATTGTAATGCCTGGTCGTAACATTATTTCTGAAACTTTGGCACCTTCGAACACTTGGACAACCTCGTCCGCGCTCATAGTCGAAAGAGTCTCGAGAGAGTTATTGTACAGAAGGGCTGAAGTGTCCTGTGCAGAATGCAGTCCCGCTTCTGGAATCGTTTAATTTTTATGTAATTTTCAATTAAATTTTAATTTATCAATTGATAAATTTTGTTTTTTTTTCAATGTAATTGAAGAATAAGTTTGTCTAATGATAGGGCGAACGAAAAACATACGATTCATAGAAAAAATAAAGGTAATGAAGTTTGAATCGCTTCAAGGTTGAAAATAAATCTTCAGCTGTAATGTTCGTACCTCCGTGAACAAGAAGAGTAACGTTCTCAGCAAGAATCCGCTGAGCTTCTCTCTTCTCGGGTGCTTTCTGATGCGCTTTAACGATCTCCTCGATTCGTCCGAGAGGTAAAAATGTGAAGAGTTTCAAGTAATTTTCGACGTCAGAATCTTTGGATCGCACGAAAAACTGATAGAGCTGGAAGCTCGATGACTTCTTAGGCGACAACCAAACAGCATTGCCTACAGATTTACCGAATTTTTTGCCCCCCTCTGCAGTTATCAAGGGCAACGTCAGAGCATAAACTTTCTTGTTTGAAAATTTTGTTATCAAATCGTAACCCGAGACCATATTTCCCATTTGGTCATTGCCACCGATTTGAAAACAGCAATTTCGCGTTTTTGCTAGACACAACCAGTCGTAGGCTTGAAATATTTGATAAGAAAACTCGGTGAAGCTCATACCACCTTCGGAATTAAGACGCGATTGCACCGAAGTTCGTCCCATCATCGTGCCCAGCCTGAAGTATTTGCCGACTCCTCTAACGAAGTCTATGACATTCAAGTCCTTGTACCAATCCAAATTATTCAGTACGATCGGCGCATTCAACTGATCCTTCTCATCCACCCAGAAATATTTGCTGTGGTTCTCAAATATCGTATGTATGTTTTTCCTGATGCTCTCGATATTCTCTTTGGCTACAAGGTCGTTCAGTTCGCTTCGTTCCGACGTCCTGTGACTGGGATCTCCTATGAGACCCGTCGCTCCACCCAAAAGCGCTATTACCTGATGACCCGCTCTTTGCCAGTGCAGCAAATTCATTAAAACCAAAAGATTGCCAACGTGCAAACTGTCTGCTGTAGGGTCGAAGCCGGCATAAACACACTGTGGTTCTTTCACCAGGAGTTTTGTTATTTCGTCTCTGTGAAATTCAAAAATACCTGTAGAACCAATTCGACGTAATTTTGGTAAAATATTGATTTTATTTTTATTTCGAAAAGTTAATTGGAGAAAAATAAATTCCACCAACTCATCGTTTGAGAAATTCACTCATTGAAACAATATTAGTTTTCCATAGATTATTCCCATTTTTTGGATGGTTTTTCAAGGGTAATACAACACTGGATACTTACGCACTAGTGTCAGGAAACATGTCCTGAAACATGCCTCTTTTATAAAGTTTCAAAACATTTCTATTGGAATAAAATCTCTGCTGAAACTTCACGGCAAATCTGCCGGTAGCACATAACCTTAAAATGTGGTTTGGATTCATTGTGCTGTGCGACTTTACAGTAAGTTGTACGGGATACAGATATCAAATGTTCGTAGAATACCGTCTTTCTCAGGTTATTTTATTTCTTAATGTTAATGCCAACATTTATAACAAAGTGGAGTTTTAATTTTGTAACACGCTGATTGTCGCTGATGGCGACGACATGAAAACATATATGTACATCATGGATGTTCGCATCCACCGCCAGAGGAGCGGAATATTCAAACCGTTAGAAAAATTTCTCATATGTTGATGGTTTGTCTATTGTGCGAATATATAAAATAAATCAAGATGATAATCCTATGGGGGAACGTCAAAGCCATGTGGAATACTTGGAGGCATGCTCCCGGTAGCTCACGTTAGAATCGTGTCGCTCCCGTTTGAGTGCTCGAGACTAAATTTGCCGAACTCTGCGCGCCCACTCTTAGATGATTTGATCACAAGTCATTCTGTATTACCGGTATTGAGTATTTGCGTGTCTGAAAGGTGGTTTGCCCTTGCGTTCGAGCAAAAGTTTCGAAACGTCAACCCTTTAGTCCCTTCTCCCTCCCTTGACCATAGCCCCCATATCTTCGTCTATATATCGTAATGACGAGTTCGCCCCAAACGCGCAGTTTGAGTAAAAGGTCCAATAGCACGAAGAGTGAGTGTAGGTTGACGAACCTAATGATAACAACGCCCTTCAAGTATGGCTAGTTCCCCCTTAATTTTTGTAAGGATTTTTTATATTTTCATACTAGGCGTATCTTTTTCAAAAGGAACATTCAGCAAGTATCATGAGTGAGTGCATTTCATTGCAAAGTTTATTTCCTTTGTTGTATTTTTCTTCTTTGTACCAAACGATCGCAGCGATCCTAGTGCAATTCCTTCTATTATAACTAGACGCACTACGTTCTCCTTTGTCAGATTATGGGGAAATTTCGAAAGCGCGCTAAACCGATGTCTGTCACGTGTAGAAAACGTACATAGAGGGGATAAGATCAGTTATGCGTCTGTGTTTTGTTTGTTATGATGCTAAACACGATCCCGAAATTTTGGTTAAATGTTTTGCTGCGTTGTTTACAGTGTGTTGGTCGCAAAATTGAAAAGCCGTAATCAAGGCACGATTTAAGCGATAATAATGGCGAAAAAAAGATCGAGAAACGACGATAAAACTAATTATGACGTCGAACTCGCACTGGCATTACACGAAAGATACAATCCTCTTGGGGTTACAGAAAATGCCGTTTTTCCTGAGGACGTATGTAACTAATCGTATTCTATGTGAACATTACAGCATGTGCTCGATTTGATAAAACTTGAATTATTTTTCGTCGTCATCTGTTTTCCATGAATCTAGAGAAACTTCCTTGGCTACAAACCAAAGACGCTGATAGATCAGACTTTGGAAATAGTCGATCCAACGCCAAATATTTATACTCTCTTTGGTCAATTCAACGCAAGATTTTTTTTCAACAAGCTTCTCTCTGTGGAAGTTAAGTGGAGCCAACGAATGACATCGTAAGGACAAAACTGACATTTCTCATTGAACCTCAATTTCCTTCTCAGCAAAGACACAAACGGTGGATAAAAACCTTTTGAAATTTGTTGCCTGTTCATTACGAATGATTGATTGATATTCCAGCTGCGCGGGTGTGTGTTCTTTTCATTCAAGAAACCGCGATTGTATAATTTCTTTGAGCGCTCCATTGCTGAAACTGAGACCTCGCAAAGATTTGGTGGAAACTTTACTGGTGAGTTTTTCTGTCCCTGAGCCATAACAATTTCTGGAAAAGTTCCACAATAATCGTCAATATTTGAACATTCCATTTAGCACGAAATGATCCATGGATATTTGTTTTTGACGAACAATAATCGCGATCGTGATGGCCATGGTCCTGAGTTCTTGAAAATTATGGACAGGATCAATAAAGAGGCTGGGACTCATATATCGGTGCGTTGAAAAGTTTTGATATGAAAAAAAAATTCTGAAAAAGTATAACTTTGTTGAGTTTGCTTAGGAAATGGAGAATCGTCGATAATATTGAGAAAACATTTGGCAGGTTTATCACAGCTTCCACGACGAGGTGAAGTTGTATCAGCAACATTGGTGGAGATGCAATGGTCCTTGTCAGAAACAACCGCCCTATTTCGGCACGATTCGTCGAGCGATGAACAGAGCGCCAGGACCATCGGATTTTTGGTGGGCGGGTCACCAGGCAAGGTGCAACGGTACTTTTATAAAGATACGAGAACCAGAGAAAAAACCCCCTCGTTCGAAGGATCGTCGGTCTGGGAATGAGAATCAAAAACCAAAGGAAAAAGTGGCGGATAAAAAACCAGACAAAAGCCTGGACGATTGGTTCACGAAAAGCCAAAGGAAACCCGACGTCCCGAAGGCTGCGAACGACTGGACCATGGGAACGGGTACATTGGCGAATTTCAAGCCCGAAAGGAAAGTTGACAGTCCTTTACCGGGGGGTCTTGTGAAATTGGGTACTAACACGAACAACGTCCATGGTTGGGGAACCGGAGGTCCAGGAAGTTCGTGCGAAAAACCGTCGTCATCGTCGCAGGGAAAATCGAACGATAAATCTGGTGGGATGTTAAATTTCTCTGGAACGTTAGGCGGTAGCGGCACAGGGAGAAGCCATCTGCTCGACAAATTCTCGTCTCCTAGTCAACCGAAGCAAACCCTCAGCCAGCCGTCGTCCTCGATTCGATTAATCGACAATTCCCCGCCTACCAAAAAATCCAAAATAAGTCACTCAGAGATTTCCGAAAGCTACAATTGTCCGGTTTGCAATTTGTCAGTCAATGCAAATCAACTGAACGATCATCTTGATTTATGTCTTACTCAGCCGAGCGGCACTGTACTGAAACCATCCTCAGTGATAGAAATTCTCGAGTCTCCGGAACAACTGAACAATCAAGCTGCAGGACCATCGAAAGTGTCTCCGACGTCGTTCCAAGGACAAACGAAACTCGACGCTTCTGTCACAACGACTCCAGCGAGAGCAGATCAAAATTTAGTGTCTTGTCCCGTTTGCGACAAAATGATAATCGTCACCGGGCTCTACGATCATCTCGACAAGTGCTCACCCTCTTGGGACGGAAAACCAAAATCAACTAATAGCAAAGCCGAAAAAAGGAGTCGTATTTCACAGCCGGGAACCTCGAGGAGAAGCTCCGTAGGTCAAGCCAAAACAAATCTCAACGATTCTTACGTTTGCCTCGTTTGCAACCTCAAAATAAATGGCGACATAGCCCTGAACGATCATCTCGAAGAATGCGTCGAAGCCATTTTCAACGACGACTCGTTCGACGTCGGGAATGAGACTTTTTTGGAAATTTCGTCTCCGAAAGCCAATACCGAAAGCGACAATGTTTCGCCACAACCGACTGCCAAAGTCGACCTCCCCAACGATAATTTCCCTTGCCCTGTTTGTATGAAATTCACCCACAAAGATCTTATGAACGATCATCTCCAAGAATGCGTCAAAGCCGTTCTCAATGACAATTCGTTCGACGTCGGGAATGAGAGTTTTTCGGAAGTTTCGGAAGTTTCGTCTCCGAAAGCCGATACCAAAAGCGACAGTGTTTCGCCACAACCAACTGCCAAAATCGACCTCACCAACGATAATTTCCCTTGTCCCGTTTGTATGACTTTCATACACGGAGATGTTATGAACGAGCACTTGGATAATTGTCTTAAAACTCAATATTAAGACTGATGTCTCCTGCTACGTATGAGTAATTACCCGAACAAAATATAGTTGATATTCTTTAAAGGAAAGGAAAGGACGTGGTTGAGACTTTGTACATAAACACAAACGACCTTACCATACACTTCCGTCTCATCAATTTAATAAGTAAAAAATATTGCATTTCAATACGAGGAAAAAAAAGATGCCAAAACGTACGGTGAACGTTTCGATTGCTCAATTTTTCTCAAACAATTTTGCTTCGTCGCGGCTGGTCACGGTGCAAACACCGCCTGAGAATTCTTTCATATAACTTGGGAAAAATACAAGTACTTGATCAGCTGTGACGTGTATGAAAATGAGGTGATCGGAGAAGAACAGATGAATCGATTTCCCGTCCATTCGGATTCTGTAAGCGGAACATTCAGTTTATTTAATTCTCTCTTGATTGTTGGTTTAAAGTTTAGATTGTTTACCTTTTCGCGTTGATATTATTCCATTCAAAGTCTCTCTTAAAAGGCAATGGTTCGATGAAATTGTAAACCTTTCCACCGTCGCGATCGGGAACGATTTTTATACTTTCCACATCGTCGTCCGACATTATCGTTATTCCGTTCGATGTTCCTATCGCCCTTAACGCGAACCTTGGATTGTCTTCGTAACACTGGGCAAGCAACAATGTTTCGCGATCGTGTGCGAAGGGGAACGTGATGTTATCTGCTGAGGTGCCAACCGTTCTCGTAAGAGTACAAACGCCTAAAAAAAAAAAAAAAAAAAATGAAAAAAAAAAAAAAAAAAAAAAATAAGATGAAACAAAAAAAAAAAAAAACAAAAAAAAATAAAAAAAAAAAAAAAAAAAAAAAAATAAAAAAAACACAAACCAAAAACATTCAAAAACGTGTAATTATTGCGAACAATAAAAAAAGAATGAGCTGTAAAAATAACAGGAATTTGAGAGCCACTCACTGAACATGGTGCGAAGCAGAGAATTGTCCAGGAACCGGTGCAACCTTGTGCGTTCGAGTAGTAGATCGATAATACTTGGATCGTAGCCGATGGAAATTTTGTCCTCGTTCACCTTGATCTCTGCGGTCTTGGAGTTTTTCGGGAAAGTTAGCCCAACCACAAATTTATTCGAATCCGTAAGACGACTAGTATTTCCCCCTAATACATTGTAAATCGCCTGCAATCGCCAGATGACGTTGCGCAAGCTCTTCGGAGGCTGGAAAATGTCATTGCGGTAAAGAAAAAGTGAAAACTTCATATTGTAATTGAATTTCCGTTATGATGAGATTTTCGTGAGCTCACATTCTTCGTTCCAAACAATATTCTATATTGTCGTAATGTTGACAATTCCCTGGAAGCCTCGTAACAAGCCTCGGTGTAAGGCACAACACTCTTCCCTTGTGACTGCTCCCGACATTGTTGATACGGCCAAACATTACGTTTGCTTTCGTCTATTTGTTGTTGCGTCACTTCACCGATTAAGTGAACAAATATTTCGGAACCACTGCATTTTCCGACGGCTTTGTCGCTGAGACCCCAAACTATATTCAATTTTACTGACGCAGGCTCACTCGGCTCTATGCTCAAGAAATCCCATGCCCACGGCGCTACTACCTCAGCTTCTACACAAACCTGCGCAACAGAGTGATCATTTTTCATCACCGTTTTTCGCCAATCCCCAAAAAACTCATAAATCGAAATGATGCTGGAATTTTTTCTAACGACGAAATTCCGAGAAAATGATGAATTGCAGAAAATAGTTGGTTTTACCTTTACAACTTTTTCTCCTGGAACTATTTTGACCGCTTTAACTTTGAGTTTTTTCGAAAAATTATTCGAATCGTCAACAGCTGTTAAAGTCCATTCCTGAAGAATTTCCAGACTACGAATTTCACGACGAATCAATCCCACAGTGTGCTGTCCCCGATTGATTACGTACTTCAATTTTACCTTTAAGTCAATGTCAAATTTACATAAAATAGCAACGATTCTGAAGACTAAATCAGCGCATATTTCATTTTGGAATCTTTATCATAATATCAACCTCGGAAGGATTCAGACTGCCAGGTTCGACGTAAACCGATAATCCACAGCTGCCTCTCGGTGGTACGTAAGTGAAGAAATCGAGGATGTGGACTATCACCAACGGGAGACGCGCAGCTGGCCATGTTCTGTCACACACATATTTATTTTTTTCATTTATCACTCACAGCTCATAAAAATTTCAGAATTCTTCATTGAAATTCATGCAATTATTGAATTAGAATTATGAAATTGTCGTTTTCATTTATTTTTACGACCCAACTCACTGATGATTGCTTCTGTGCGCAGACAACAATTCGCTCAAGTAGTTTTCTTCATCCTCGACGCCTTCACAATCGAAAACTTTGACGTGCAGTCGTCCTCCCAACTCAGGAACATCCACCGCGAAGAGCGAAGTATCCTGCGGCAAAAGGACACCCGATTCTCTGAGTAAATATCAACAATTTGTGTCGTTCTTGAATGAAATTACCTTCGAAGGTTCTTTGAACTTCCTGACGTTGTAAAGTGTCGAGCACTCGGGACAGATGTGCCCAAGTTTGTCTTGAGCTTTCCGACCTCTTATCGAGGTGGCAGTTCGTACGTTCGCAGTTATACCGGTTCTCAAATATTCTATTGAGGCAAAAACGGAAGCAAATGTGTCATTTTTGGAAATGAAAAAGGTAGCTCAAACTTTTCGATGATCGATTTTTACCTGCGGGAGTATTGTACAGAAGAAATAATCCATCGTCTGCCCCGATTGTTATATTTATTGGTAAATATCCATGAATCGATTGGGCTCTTTCTGCCCCGTGCCAAACGTCGATGAACGGGTTGTAGGATTCGATAGTTTCTCTTCCATGAATAACCGAGCTGAGAATGTAGCAAGAATCGTTACTCCATAATCAAATTCTTTGAGTTATTTCAATTCTCGAAAAATCTTTTTTAAAGAACAAAAATATTCGTTAACGGATCTTCAAGCCTTCAGGAGGCGTAAGGTAACAAAAAACTTCTTCAATTTTCGCTCAGTAGCCGTGGGACGACTGTACTTTTCATTTTCCCCGCCCAGTTCATTAAAAATTGTCATTTTTTTTTGTTGAATCTGAAGTCACGAAATGGTTTTTTTTTCACGATACAACTCACTAATGAGCGCTTCTGTGCCCAGCGAAAAATTAAACAACATAAAAAAATATACGCACCGGATGATGACGTGACAATTGCGCCTATTCGTCTGATACGTAAAGTTTCCTCTCATAGAGAAAAGTGACGTTGCAGTTACAGCCAGTCTAACATTAGTCCCGAGATCAGTAACTTGTAGAGATTCCATGATGAGCGGAATATTGATTCGTTGCTGATTAATGTGGAATTCCGTAGAGACATACGGAAAGAAGAGAGACTGTACATAAATAGCCTTAAGCACTAAAATGGAGAAAAAAAAAATTGATCATAAAATTCCACAACGTACGGGAATCTTCCATTTTGATAAATGATATCACTAAAAACTCACTCTCCATTCCCTTCTCGATGCTCGATTGATTAAAGTGCAGACAAAAAACGGCCTTTTGTTGAACGCGAGCAATTATTTCCAGATGCACTTCTCCACGCGGTTTCTCTTTGATTTTGAAGTCCTTCAAAATGTCGATGACTCGTGTTGGACTCTCTAAATAGGTGGATAGTCCGTTCGGCAGTCCTTCTGCTTTGACGTACAGCTGTGCATATTTTCATTTTATTTTATTTCATATCATGAATGAGACAATTAAATTGGAATTCATGAATATCGATCGATCGCCAATTGTCAATTGAATCAGTGACGTTTCAATATATTTTTTTTTTTTTCGAGATGAATAATGTTTGGTTTGACACACTTACTGATATGTGATTGAGGTTCGTGCCACTGCCATGACTGATCAGAGTCATATAAACGACTTCAGGAATATTGGTGCGAGGATTGGCGATTATGAGATTTTGAACCATCGCCCCAAAGTGTCTTTTCGTGTCTTGATAATCGAACAAATAATTGCCCGTCACAATGATCTCATTGGGTAAGGGTTTGCGCAGGACTCGTGTAAATTGAGCAGCGATTCCACCTCTGAAATAAATCGATTCTGCCGAATTATTCAGTTACAGCAACGATACATTGCGATGAAAGAAATGAAAGTCTTACATATGCTTGTAACATGGGAAATTGCTTCTTTCTAGAGATTTCAATGTGGTGTAGAAAAAATGGTACAGATGTCGATCAGGCTCGTCATGCATGTACCAATACAAGGATATCATTCGATTTGCCGAAGGGTTAGAGACCATCAGCAGCGTCAAGGCTGCGATCCTGAGCTCCAAATGTTCGGTACGATTCACAAAAATGGGCCAATAGACTGGATATATCTGAAATATCCGGCAGAATCAATATCAGCCACTTAAATCGTTTTTTCTGGAAAGAACCTCGTTCGCTTTGGTCACAGGAGTGAAATTTTTGTTTTTACCACGTCAGGTCTCAATGGTGCTGTAGGCAGCGATGCCCAGGCGGCCAAAACTCTCAAATGCCTGGATTCAACGCTGTTGCCACTTGCAATCGGTTCCAAGAATTCAACCACTCGACCCAGTTGTATGTTCGAGAGACCCTCTAGCCAAACCATTTTTTTGTCGTAATTGGACGTCTCTGAAATAAAAAATTGCATCATTGACTCTTCGAGTCCACAGACCCTATAAGTACATATCGGGTCAATCTGACCCAATGCGTTCTTCAAGCCGTTGTATTCGTTTTTTGTAATGGATTATCCACATTTTATGGACCACAATTTTTTTTAAAAATGAAAACGAAAATTAAATGCCGGAACATTCGGTGCCAGAAAATTTATGGGGTCACACCGACCCAGTATTACACTCTAAGGGTCAATGAAGCATTCGTTCAAATTCCTGCGGAAAAATTACAACTTTTTCTCTCCTTCGCATTAGAATTTGCCAGCTTCGTGAATCAAAATCATTCCTCGCGATAATCATAATCGGTATGAGGATTTTTATTATTACCTGTAAATCGGTCGAGGTATAGTCGAACGTAATCATCCAACGTCTCGTAAGGGCAGTACACCAAACACGTTTTGTAAATCAGTGTCCCAAACGTAAGAATTCCAGTATTTCGTACCTCAAGAGATATTTTCTCATTGTCCAAATCGAGCAAAACTTTCATGTTAGTAAGTAAATCGACAGTTGGTTTACGAATGTTAAATGGAAGATATGTCAATAATTGCATGGCCGTTATATCCGATACTTTTTTCTTCAGTATGAGATCAAGCACGAAGAGTGCCGAGTGTTTTGTCCCGACCTGCGGCAACGTTTCCAGAAACATGTTTCTATGATAGAAGAGAAACATTTTTAACAAGCATTTATCGGTTTGAAGGTCACGTTGCGTACTCAGTTTTATTTTATTCGGAATTTTCATTCTTACCGAACAGTTTCTTCCTTGTAACTCGTCCCTGCGATTTTGTTGTACGCTATTTTCAAATCGTTCTGATCCAACATCCCCAAATAGTAGAGAAGAACCGAAATTGTCGTGTTGTGGAGATTATTTATGTCTGTATCGAGGCCAGGATTCTCGAGACGCTGACTCAGGCGATCCAGTAATTTCGATATCTAGAAAAATAAAAATTATGGACTACATTTTCATTCGAAATTTCCATAGGCTTTTGAAAATTTTTGTCTGTCACTTACAGAAGAGAAAATAACTTCTTTTTCAATAGGATTTCTGCTCTGGGTCAAATCCTCGTCCGGTAATTCGTGCTGAAGACCAACATCGTGGAATTTATCGTTGGCTATTGTTTGCGGCATGTCTTGCGTAGAAATTAGTTCGATTAATTGGCTGTAGAAGTGAAAACAACGATGAGAATACAGTTGATACTCACATGGTGAATAAAATAAAAACCCATTGATTTTTCTTCAATATTATTTACCGTGTGAACGTAAATTGAGATTCTCCGAGACTTTGAAAAGGTTGCACGTAAATTCCACCTGTCGCATTCAAAGCAATGAGTGTACTGTCGTTCCCATCACGGTTTACTTTGTACAATCTTTCGCTCGACTTTATAACGGGATTCTGAAAGTAGAGAAACGGAAAATAAAATTCTGTTTTATTTTTTTTTTTAATCTATTTGTTCTTTCGGATAAACCAAGGTCATACTTCTCCATCGTTGGGACAATGTGTGCGAGGAACATTGGTCCAAGTCCAGTGTGGATGACCCAGACACATGCGAGGATCGGAAAACTTTCTTATCAATTTTTCATTATCGTTTTCGTGAGTAACGACGTACTCTATTGTGCACTGACCATAGTGATTGGTCTGAAAAAAAAATGATAAGCTTTTGCCTGTTTTTCGAAAAAAAATTTAGAATTGCAACTCCGTCCAAGAATCACTTGATACATTTTTTTTTTTTCAATGAACACGAGGGAAGAAAATTGGAAAAACTTACTTCGACAGAATGAAAAGCGCTTTGCTTCTCCAAGTTGACAAGATCCAATTGCAAAATACCAGCAATGCTCCGTTTTATGTTCGTTGCCCATACAGGCTCGTTTTCGATGCTGAAATTCGTGACCAATCCATCCCTGTAATTGACTCGGAATGGTTTGGACATTTCTTGAATTTGATCGTAGGGCTTCGTGTCATGAGTTCTCTCGCGATATGCTCCATTCCACACGAAAGTTTGAACGTTTTGTAACTGGTGGAAAATTTCCGAAAACATGTTAAAAGTGCCGAAGAACGATGTGGAAATTTAAAGGATTTAATTGGCAGTAAAATGATGTTTGTACTTGAAAAAGTGTCGAATTTTCGTTGGCTTCGATCTTTAAATGTCCACTAAAGCCGAAGGAAGATGCTGCCTTGGATGGCAACAAAACGCCAGTATTAGTTTCCGCATAGTATTTGTAGAGGTATTGTTTTCCCGGTTTGAATAAAAATTCGCCCGACGTTTCGCAGCACAGAACGGAAATTATAAATATTCCGAATAATCGACGAATAATTCCTCGCGATGAAGCGGCTGTTGAGAAACATTAAAAAAAAAAAAAAACAATCACAATCCAGCAACTTCATCCGTAAAGATCAATTAATTATAAATAAAAATAATGAATAAAGGACAAGTAAAAATAATACCTAAGAAGCTCATCGTGGCAGTGCGGCGCGCACGATGCTGAAAGCCGACTGAGAGAGTTCACAGGAATCAAGCACTGATGACCTTAGAGGCTCCTATCTTGTTAACGAATACGTATACTCAAGTATCTTCATAACTTTGTGTTGGTCAGAAAATTATCTCATCGACAGATTATCCTCAATCTCGACGCGTACTTCGTCACCCACTTGAGACTTTTCTAACATCTCTATTGCTCTCGTTTATCTTCATGCAAATTTAATCGATAGAAAAAAATCCATAGAACAAGTAAAATTCCGATAATATTTCCCACAATTGAACCGAAAAAATCGGTCCATCGCGATTGTTCCTAATCCTTGACTCGAACTTGCAATCTTTGTAACTATTCCGTGAGTCTGTTATACATATTTTTGAAAAATGTTGACTCGACAAATAAATTTTAAACAGTTTATCAAAATGACATCGTCGCGTATAAGATAAACGGGGCAAATTTATTTCGGCTATAAAAATAAGCACATCGGTTCTTAGTCGCGATCGTAAACAACTTTTCGGTTAAATTTGCCATGTCTTTGAATCTTATTTATCGGCAAATGGTCGAATTACCAAATCAATAGCGACTTCCGCTGCTCGGGGACAAGCTCAAATTTGCTGTTCTCTTCACGATGATACGCGGAACGTTTTGGTAGAAGAAAAAAGTATACAGATAAGGTGACCCTCAACCCCTGCTATGTTAAACGATAATGAACATCATCGGAATTACAGTTGAACGCGAAGTTTTTTAAATTCTCAACACTCTGAAAACAAATTAGTCAATAATGACATTCCTGTTGAGCACGATGGATCGACGATCTGAAAAATCGTGTGGTAATAAATAAGTCGAACGAATAAGATTTCCTTTTTTTTTAATGTTCTTTTTCGTTTTTGTGTGTGTTTTTTTTTTCTTTTTCATTCACAGACTCGCATTTCTTTATATACAAGAATTGTAATCGTCAACGTTATTTCACACATTATGCTATAATTATATCTCGGTGCATCACTATACAAAAATCGTTTTCAACTCGTGTCATTGTAAAACGAGAGATAAATTCTAATCGACCCTAACATTAACGCCGTATCGCGTGTGTGTACAAAGCCCGCGTTTGCGCTTGGAAAATATAAAACTAAAAGCTACCGTCACATCATTATTCTTTCTTTTTCTTTCATTTTCATATTATTTTCTGAGTGTGTTTCGAACGATTTTTATCGCGTAGTAACTATTTAGGATATTTTTCTTTCTTTCGTATTACGACTATGGGATTCGACGGATTTACAACGGCTTAATTATTTTGAGAATGGATTTGGAATATTGCCAGGCTTCGCTGTAAACAGGAGATCAATAAATTAATCGATTTTGTATTTTTTTTAATCATTTTCATTAGATTCTTTGCTTTTTACTCACTGGTGCACTGGGTTGACTTGATCTAATTTTTCGCTCAACTGTGATATGAGGCTCGCGAACATTTTTAACTGCTCAATCGTCTCCCCTTGCAGCCACGCCCGCGGCAACGTACTCATTATCTGAAAAGATAATTTAAAAAGAAATCAGTTCCAAACGATTGAAAAAATTAGGGGAAGAAATTGATATCAACGGATGAATAAAAATAAAAAATACCATATTTGCTTTGGTCAAAGCATCGACGGGTGAACAAACTCTCAGACCAGCCAAGAGATAACGATTCAGCAGAGAACCAAGGGCTAAATTCTTCAATTGCGTATCACCCAATAGACCCTGCCAACTCAATAAATTACGGAGCAGCTTCACCGCCATTGCGAATTGTCTTTGAAAGAATTGATGTTTTGTGTCCAAAACCCTGAAAATGATTTTTTTTTAAATTGAGTCTAGTTTCCGATTGCGGTTTGCCTGGATATTGAAAATTTCGCCATTTTATTTTTCCACCATCAAAAGAGTGGACGAAACAATCGATTCCGAAGTTTGTCTGTACTCACTGCTTTGGGAAGATTGGTATGAAGACGTCGTTCTCCACGGCTGACTTGATCTTGTCGAGAATCGTATTGAAAAGTTTTTCGAGAGGTTTGCTGGTGTCATTTAAAGTTGGATTATCTTTGATGAGGCGACTGACCGTGCCGACAAGACGTAACGTCTGAGACGTGGACATTGGATCCCATATTTTTTCGACCATCACTATAAAAATGCAATTTTTTTGCTCATAATCGAAAAATCAAATGATTGACCGAGTGAATAATTCGCACCATCGAAAATGGATTATTGGAAGAATATTTTAGATTCGGGCATTGAGATCGAAGCGAACTTACGAGTCAGCTTGGGCACGACCACTTTTTCTATCGTCATGGGGATGATTTTTACGTCGGGGTCTCGTCTCAGCGATGATTCGGTTTCATGCTGATCCAGTGCGTAAAGAAGCAAAGCGTTGTACCATTTCGTCCGCTCGAGATCAGCACTTTCCTGAATAATCAAGTGGAAACATAGTTTTTTATTTATCGATGGAATGTTACGCTAATAACACGACGAAGTAAAGATTTTACTGGGCCATACCATTATCGGATTCCACGTCAGAAGCTGAAGCCTTATGATCGGGGCAATGATCTTCGGTATGCAAAGAGAAACGTACGCCTCTGTGTAAGCTTCGATATCCATTTCTTTCCACGATTCGAGCTTGGCGAGAATCCCTCTAACGGTGCAAAAATCATCGACAACGTCAGAGAATACGTCGTGACTATCGTTGTCAATTTCCTCTGAAAAATTACAACATTATATCGTTTTATTGAATTCTCAAGGATTTTATTACATTTTAAAAAGTTTGATGAGTGATTAAGAGATTTTCGGCTTGTAGATGGTTCAATAATTTAATAAAAACTCAACCAGGTCCTACCTTTGGTCTGTTTAAATGCAAGATTCTGTTGCTCGGTGACTTCGTCATCGCTGGACATGCCGTCGATATGTTTCGGCAAGGTGGGCGTCAATTCCCGAGCTCTTCTGCGTCTGGCACGTCTTCCCTCTCGCTCGGTGGCACGTCGAACGCGTGCATCGTCTTCGAACCCTCTCCGCGTCGATTGACCTCCTAAACGATCAATAATGATGGAACATTTATCGCCGTTCATTCGTACCATTTATATACTTTGTCGTCGATCAAGCTTGCACGATTTAGAATCGTAGCGGTTATTTTTTTCCAAGCACAAAAAATCATGAGAAAGGCACGAATGGAAAGAAAATTGGCTAACTGGAATAGAAAAGGACAACTGACTGGCGGCAGTGGTGATTTCTTCGGCCTGATCTCTCGTATCCTGTCGACGTCTCTCCATCAACTCGCTCGATTTTTCACCGTACAACTCCAACCAACGTTCCTCCAATCCAACAACCAGAGGCAGCTAAACACCAAAGAGATGACGAATTATTATCCACGTGTGAGAATAACTTTGAAAATTAACGATTCGTCAAACAATCACTGTGGATCGATCGTCAGGCATTTACAGTTTTGGGATCCAACGGTGAAGTCGAGTGTTAACTTTCAAAGTCATCGTAATACGCCTGCGAATTATTTGTCGATTGAGCAATCGCCCTGCGATACTCACCCGAACGAATCAACTATTTTTCACCTTTCAATATCGATATATCTAACGTGTAATTACAATTTTTTCATCAGTGTAATTACGTAAATGGTACAGAGAAGATCGAGACCCCCGGGCAAGGAAAAATCTATTCTGACCAATCATCAACGACTTTTTAAATTCGTTTTCTTCGACAATCGGAACTTAGCAGCTTCCATATGAGTCTATGGATACAATCACGACATTCCAATGCCTGAATTTCGACTATTTCAGATAATATTTAATTCGTTTCCTAAACTTAAAAGAAACGTTTTTTCTCCGTTTCGTAAGGATCCAATATGCCGAATAGGTATCGAGGCATCTCGAGGTATCTCGAGAAAGAGAAAGAGGAAATGTTCCAATAAAAACGTGACAGCGTATAAACCCACCTTCTCATCAAGACACTCTACCAAGTCAGTGACATACCCACGCAACTCTTGGTAATATCTGAAGCGCTGTGCCAATTGAGGTGCACGCAATTCACACTCGTCCATTTCCTTCACCGTTTGTTCCAATTCTTCGTCCAACTGCTTCTTGTCCAACTGATGTCGCCTATAAACTTGCTGTAAAGTTGTCACTCTATGGAATTTAAAAAAAAAAGAGAAAATTAACATTGAAATGTTGGCGAGGTTCAGCGAATTGCTTAGGAAAACGTTTTTTCTTGCACATCTAGCCTCCGGAGCGAAACGTCAAAGCGTTGTGAATTTTACTCGAATTTTTGCATGGTCGATTATTTTTATGCGTACGATTTTTCGCCGATACAGAAATTATGACATGCAACTAGAGAATCGGTTTCGAACCTTCCACGCATTTTCTCGATCACTTCCTGAGGCGTAACGGGCGTTATCTTCGTAGGATCCGGCGGGTTAATCGACGGGGGCGGGGGCGGTGCAGGCATCAATACCATTTCCAATGGCACGCCGGAAACCCGGATCATTGAGTTGCAATTCATACCCATAGAATATTGTTGTTGCATTATGGAGTCCTGCTGGGCAGCGGCGATCTGCGGTATCATTATTTTCATCGTTATCATTATGTAGAATAATGAAATATTCGCGATGATGAGGGAATTTTTAATTCGTTACTCACCTGAGCCCCGGTAACGCCTTTCCTGATTTGCTGGGCTTCCCATTCTTCCTCCTCGTGATCGTGTTCGCTCTCGTTATCGGAAACTGCAAGAGAAAAAAACGAGAAAGCGCAAAAATGTGAAGAAACATATCGATCAGAGAAATAATTGTATAGATTTTTAAAAAATTCCTTCTGAACAAACGTTTCGCCGATGCTTGAGAAGCGAGAAAAGCTTCGCGTCTCATTTCTTTGTCCCGAGCTTCCGTATTAACGGTCATGTCGATTCGATCCTGGGAATCATCGTCGTCGCTTCTGTCATGATCGTCTTCTCTAACGAGTCTCGATTTCCCTTTATCGTCGCTACGAATGGGTGATAAAAAAATCAATAAAACTCATTCCATCGACAAGGAAATTATTACGATTCAAAATTTACCTGTGCTCTTCAATGGGTATAAAGTCGGTTCCTAATTCTCGAGCTTTCTGACGTCTTTTTCTTGCCGCATGTATCATCGCAGCGTCTGGAATACATCCACCTGGAAAAGTTAAGCATTCAAAAAAAAATGCAACGATTTTTTTGGACTATTTGTTTTGCATGTACGAATTATTAATGGGAGAGGCAGTTGTCGGCATCCTCACTTTCCAGAATGATCTTCATGGTGTCGGCTTTAGCGTTATTCTTTTTAAACGTATGAGACTTATGATCATCCTCTTCGTCCGACGTATAGTCATCTTTTCCGGCTGTCACAGCTGCTCTTCCGTTTAATATCAGAGGGCCTGTATTTTTTATTTTGACCTGTTGCAAAAAAAGTATGATTTACAATAAACGACAAAATGAATTTGGTTGTAACATATAAATATTGCCAAATTTTTACATGGGATAAAGGCCTTTTCTCTTTTTTGTTTGTTCTTTTTTTTCAGTACAGGCTCATTTGGGAGGATCATCGTTATAACCAATATTATTAATAATAATAATAAAACATCATAGAGATAGCTTACTACTAGATCATCTGTCTTTATTTCTAAATCTTTTTCCTGCTTAACGGACATGTTCGCTTGCTCAGAGTCCACTTGCATTTTCTCTTCACCTTTCTTTTTTTTCCTCTCGTGGTCGAGCTGTTTCATCAGTTTTTTACTCCTAGAGGATTTCTTCACTTTAAAAACTTCCCCATCGTCCGCTGAAATATTTCCATTCATTATTCACATATCGGATACAAGGCGATTTAACTGGTTCCGTCTGAATTCATTTTTGTAACCCTAGAACTACAAACCGGGGTTTTTCACCAAATTTAGGTATATAATTTGATTTGTCTCCAACCAAAACTGGAATGAAATAAATTTGGTCTTTGCCATTCTTTTGGGCATGAAAAAACAAAAAGATTCATGTATTTATCGGTCAGATTATTACTTCCAGAACAATTTTAGGAACAAGAAACTTTTGGGGTCGATATTCACCCGGTTCGTAGTTTGACGGTGAAAAAAATAGGTTTGTAGTTCCAGGGTTAAGCACGAGATGCATAGAATATTATAGACATGGGGAGCACTGTATGGAGAATAAAATAGCTCGATCTTGTAATACATTTTTACGCGATGGTTTTGACCTTTGCATATAATTTCTAACCTGTAAAAACTTGCACTTGAGTTGACCTACAGGGGAGTACAAATTTCGTATTTTGTTCGATGCATTTGTGGGAGGTGTAATGATTAATTATTGTTTTTATTTTATATGTAAATGCAAACCTTCATCCAGCTCCTCGCCAAAACTCAGGAGCGTCTGTTTAGGCTTCTCTTTCTTCTTGGGTTTAATTTTAATATTTTTGGAATCTTCACACTCCATCCTGTTTTCATTGTCCTCATAATCGTCGTTGAAAGAGCGCCGTCTTATATTTCTTTTGGGTTTATTGAAAAGTGACATTTTCCAGGTTTATCGGTCCTTTCGAATTTTATATCCTGACACGTCTTGTTCTGCTGTTTTTTTATATCACTTGGTCTGCTTTTTCACGCCGCAGAACGGAGAGTCATACAGATGTTATACGGTTATATTTTCGGTACATACAACGGCGCTATTATGTAGTTTCAATGAATTCAAGGCAAGTACAGGTTGGACGGCAATAACATAGTAATTATGTTCGATAATGAACGAGTTAGTTATTCAAACGGCTATTGTGACAAGTTTCAAAATTCCGAGACGATAAATATTTCATTAAAATGCAACACGCTAAATATTTTTCACGTAATGTGAGTACATGGTCGAACATGCAAAGATAGAGGGGGCAGAGGACAAGATCCACTGAACAACCACTGAACACAAAATATAAACAAGGGAGTGTGGACGAACCAAAAACATGTGCCAGTTCTCTGTCGAGTGGATCGGGCTTCTGCAAACGCGACCGAGCAGTAAAACATCTACGGCAGCTTCACTAGTTGGCAGCTACGAAAGAGCGACGCTGTTAGGAACCATTTGAACCCTATATAACTGTGGAGATCTCCCATTCATCTCTGGCCCTCAAATCATAAGTCGGGCGGGAAATTTCGAATTCTGTAGTGACAAACTCGACGTTTTCTTACCAAAAAACAAAATGTTTGCTGTAACATATAATTAAGAGTCTTTGCTGATATTCCGCAGGCAAATTACGGCATTTCATTTATCTGAATATCATGAACTATTTCCTGCAAGAGCATTAAGTTGGTGCATAAAGAACCCCTCCTCGATCGACAGAACTAACGTCACGTTTGTACACGTCATCTAAAGCACTCACGCCCTCTGTCCTGGAGTTCCGATATGTTTTCGATGTAATGTTGGGAATACGCTGGCAAATAAATCAACATTTTCCTTAAGTTATTGAAAGTTTAATTCGCGAGCGGAGCAACGTTAATCACCATATAAAAATGGTAAGTCAGCTTTATAAAGAAATGAAGACTGTTACTTAATATCGCTGGGTGGAAACGAGAAGGAAATAAAACGCATTTTTCATCCCCCAAAACTCCGGCATTAGAGCTCGCAGCGGATGTCATCTGACATCGACGATGCCAATAATTATTCTCGACAATCCCTCACTTAATCCCTCGTACTACAGTCTTCTGTTTTATCTTTTTTTGTCCTTTCTAGGTTCTTATTGCAGCAGCAGTATGCACGAAAGCGGGCAAAAGTAAGTACATAAAATCACGTGTGTGACGTCACGGAAACGATGAAAGGATCGAAAAAAATTACGTTCGTTCGTGTCAACGATTGCACCATTTTTCAACATCCACTTACGAATATTTCGCTCCTTTTCTCGTTAAGCTATCATATCCCGTCAGTTCGTGGAAATGACCAAAGCCAGAATAGAGGGACTCCTCGCTGCGTTTCCCAAACTCATGAGCTCCGGAAAACAGCATACGTTTGTAGAAACCGAGTCTGTTCGTTATGTCTATCAGCCTCTTGAGAAACTGTACATGCTTCTTATTACAACAAAAGCCAGCAACATTTTAGAAGATTTGGAAACTCTCAGACTCTTCGCCCGTGTGGTAAGAATAACCAAGATAAATATATTCTATTTCATTTTTAACGCTAGAACAAAAAAACCATTTTTAAACCGTTAAACTACAAAGCGGGGTGAATATCAACCCCACAAGTTTCTTGTTCGTAAAATCGTTTCAAAAGCAGTAATCTGACTTCTGCGTACATGAATCTTTTTGTTTTTTCTACTTGCCGATGTTGTTTTCAACCAAACTGTTGGTGAAAGGTCGAATAGCGATAATTCGAAATGAAAGATTTTTCACGAGTTACATTTCGATGAAAATGATGAATTACTTATTTTTCAAACTAGATACCGGAATACTGCAAATCTATGGACGAAATGGAAGTGGCAGAAAACACGTTCAACCTGATATTCGCTTTTGACGAAATAGTAGCGTTGGGTTACAGGGAGAGCGTGAATCTGGCGCAAATTCGTACGTTTGTAGAGATGGATTCGCACGAGGAAAGAGTCTATCAAGCGGTGAGATTCACGCAGGAGCGTGAGGCCAAGAACAAGATGCGAGAAAAAGCGAAAGAATTACAAAGACAAAGAATGGAAGCGAATAAGAAAGGTAGCGGTGGTGGAGTCGCAGGAGGAAAGAACGTGGGTTTCGGGAGCGGTTACGGGAACAGTGGAAATTTCACGAATTCCCCAAGCGTTGGTGATTCGGCAAACTTCATCCCGGAGCCTGTGAAGCCGAGTTACAATCCATCCCCGAAATCAGTCGCAACGGGGCCCGGGGCGATGAAGCTCGGAGGAAAAGCTCGCGACGTGGATTCCTTCGTGGATCAATTGAAAGAAGAAGGCGAGAACGTCGTGGCCACATCGATAACAAGCTCAAGCACAAAAACGTCGAATATCTCGAGTCACATAATACCGACGAATACCGAGCCGGTTCATTTGAAACAGGAGGAAAAGCTGAACGTGAGAATTGGCCGAGACGGTGGTCTTCAGCATTTCGAGCTCCATGGACTCGTCACGCTTCACATATCGGACGATAAATGGGGCAGAATTCGCGTTCAGCTTGAGAACAAAGACACCCGCGGTGTACAGCTCCAAACACACCCAAACGTCGACAAAGAATTATTCAAATCGCACAGTCAAATTGGCCTCAAGATTCCATCAAAACCATTCCCTCTGAATACCGATGTCGGCGTTTTGAAGTGGCGATTACAAGCGCAGGACGAAACGTCTCTACCGCTCTCGATCAACTGTTGGCCTTCGGAAAACGGCGAGTCCGGCTGCGACGTCAATATCGAATACGAGCTTGAACAAACCGACCTTGAATTGAACGATGTACAGATTAATATCCCGTTGCCAATTGGATGCACGCCGATCGTCAGCGAATATGACGGCCAATACACTCACGAGCCACGAAGGAATATGCTCGTATGGTCACTCCCTATTGTCGATGCTTCAACTAAATCTGGCTCCATGGAATTCTCGGCCCCGTCCTCAACACCATCAGATTTCTTCCCTCTGCACGTGTCTTTCTCTTCGAAAACTCCATACGCCAAAATCAAGGTTTGTAATTAAAAAAACCATCACTCTTCCGGCCTTATTCCGTTCACGAATTTCTTCTTATTACGATTCTCCAATAACTTTTCCACAAATTTCACACGCTGTCGAACTCGTACGATTTTTTCAACCTTCAGTGTGCACACTGGATTGTTTTGACCCCAACAATTTTCCGTTGCGCATTGTTTACCAACGAATGTCATTTAATCTTCGTTTCCGTTAAAAAATAATTTTAAGGTCATAAAAAATGTATAAAAAAAACCAAAAAATTGCATACGTTAGCAAGACGTTAAAAAATATATATATCGATGTCAATTCGCATTTTCCCTCCTAATTCATTCTCCATTTGCTGTTTTCAGGTCAGCGACGTTTTGCTAGTGGAAGATGAAAGCCCGGTGAAGCACTCGGTAGAGACAGTATTCCTCACGGACAATTACGAGGTTGTCTAGGGTTGTTCACAACGATGAAAATTCCCGTCTACACGTATTTGTAATTACTTAAGAGTAGGTGAAGACAAATGAGGATTCGGGGACATTCATGAAGAGGCGATTATTCCATTGAACAGAAAATACGAAAAGGACACTCGAAGCATCTCCTAGAATTTTGGAGAACTATGTATAATGATTAAATTGTATGCGTTTATCTTTGAAAAAACAAAATTGTTGAAACTTATTTCAATACTGTGCATTTTAATCGTCGAACCGAGGATAGGAGGAGCTGTTCACACGACCATTATTATTCTATATATATATATATATATATATATATATATATATACATTACGAGTAATGAGAACGAAACAGACGAAAAAAATGTTACTGAGGTCTTGCGAGATTTGCCATTCGACTAATAAATATCTAAACTGTTATGTCCAATGGTGAATAATATTATACTGTATATACACAATCATAGAAAGCGACAATAGTCTCGCATCAAAAAATATATACAAATTCAGATGCATAAATACCAGAGTGGTGGAAAAACCTTGTTTTGTTTTTCGTACCTTATGGAATTGGTGTTTTATATTTGAGCGGAAAAGAAACGTGCAGGAAAAATAAGCTAATATGATTCCGAAAACATGAAAGACGTGAAAATAAAATGCTTCTTTTTTTACCACTCTCGTGTGTACAACTATTTTTTCGAATACGATAAGTCACGTTATTCTAAAGATTTACATTTAAATAACAATATGCTGAATAAGATAATTTTCAATCACCGCTTTTGCGGTCGACGCTTTTTTCATTGTTGCTGCGTGATAAGCACTGATGTTGTGAACGTTCCTGTGCGTTACATCCGCGCCCCGAGTCAACAGCTCGTAACAAACGTGCGGATGATCGCCGATCGCCCCATAAATCAACGGTGTGTTTCCTTCCTGCAATAAAAATATTTGGCTGGTCATTTTCGATCACGAGCTAAAACCTACGAATATTTATCATTTTATGTTCCTATAAGACGGAAAAATTACTTCGTCGCTCGCGTTGCAATCGGCTCCGTAGTGAATCAATAATTTCACGAGATCGTGATGCCCGTAAGCAGCCGCCAAGTGCAAGGCTGTTTCTCCGCTGTTACCCTGATAGTTTTTGTTCGCTCCGGCTTTCAACAACTGTCGCGCACTTCCTAGTTGACCGTAAGCCGCTGCCCACATCAAACCCGTTAACCCTTGCTCGTCAGGCTCGTCGAGGGAGTCTGAAATGCAAAACAAGAATTCCTCCACTTTTCTTGTTGGATTGATTGGAAAAAATTGAGAATCAAATTTTTACCGGAATTTATATTCTCCGGGGTAAGTTCTCCTTGGCCAGCAAGGGTATGGAACGTAATATCACTGCTCGCATACAACAGCGGTATTTGGGTCTTTGTGTTGCCCCTTTGCAAATTTGTGAGCAGCGTTGGCGGCTGCAATAACGAAAATTATTTTATACTGCATCTTAAGATGTAGCGACAAGACTGTAGCTGGGAATTGCTGAAAAACTTTTTTTTTCACTTTCGTTTTTCATGCATTCCCTAATTTTTTAGTCGGTATCATTTTTTCAAGGTCATGCATTCGAAAAATTAAGAAAAAGCTATTTTTCACATAACGATTGAAACAAACCTTGTAGGGTTGAAAAGCACTAGTCCGGGTAGCATCTTGCCAAGCTCCTGGTGCCCAATGCCATTTGGTTTCGATGGGTTCCGATTTACAGTCTATGTTTTCTGGTTTGCAAATCAATGGCCTTGGTCGTATTCCTATAGAACCTTCGGGACTGTCAGAAACGGGTGTTTTACTGTCATCGGAGAATTGAGGTGTACTGTGTCCGGTGTCTGGATCCTCTGATTTTAATATCAGTTCCGAATGAAACTGGGGATCCATGGTAAACAAAACTGACAGGAAAATATTTTTATCGCACCCTAACCCTTAGACATTCGACCATTTGACAATTTTCGTTACTCGTGTCACAGAAGAAATTATCATTAAAGAATCACGAGTAATTTCGTATATAACGTCAATCCGTCATGACATCAATGTCTTTATTATGTGTACGAGCAATCTAAACAAAAAAATACGCGGGTGGCTTCGTTTGTGTTGACAAATGTCAAAGACGTACGAGTCAAGTGGACAACTCTTTACGATGATATGACGTTAAAAGTAAATTATATATTTGCAAATAAATTCGAACACATTTTTCATAATTATTTCATTTTCCACAATAGTGAGAATTTTCGGTTTATAACAATGAAAATTCCTCGAATCTGATGAATATCGAGACGAGACAGTATGAACCACCTGTGAGCCACCTGTGGACATTGGAACTTCATTTGCAATATTTATTTTCTTTTGTATATTTCCAAACATTCGTTAGGCTTTTTTATTTCGCATAAATGCCTCGTGTTCAGACGCTTTACACATTTTGAGTATTGTCATTTGAGGGACTCTTCGACAAAGGAAGCAAAAAATAATTGCGGCCACCGGGATCTTGGGAGATCAGAATAAAAAGAGCAGCAACCTACTATACCATTTCACAACGGCAGTTTTGAGAACTTCATTTTACCAAACGGTTTTCTTGTCTCGAATTTTTATGTGAACAATGGTACGCGCCCAAATTTTCAATACACGCAGCGAGAAAACCCAGAAATAACATTCCACATGTCAGGAAAGTTTCTGTACAATGTATAGTTGACATAGAGCTGTTGTCCTAAAGGTCATTACTGGTTTGTTATTCCGTGAGATTTTCAGTGAGACGACGAGTTTGATATTTTCAAACAGGTAGAGCATTATCCACGAACGAACGATACAAATATAATCATTGTTTCATTCATGGAACGTTTAAATATTGTGTTTTACGCAGTGTGTTCGTGCAGAAGATACAACAACTCGGATTAACAACATGGGTATTACCGGGCTCATTCCTTTCCTCGAGAAAGCTTCTAAACGAGGAAATATCAGTCAGTTTGCAGGTGGAACCGTTGCCGTCGATTCGTACTGTTGGCTCCACAAAGGAGCATTCTCTTGTGCTGATAAAATCGCTTTAGGTCAACCTACAGACGCGTAAGACCAATAAATTTTTTACTCTTCCAAAAAAAACTCTCACGCTATGTTAATTTTGTCTATAAACAAAAAGTTCAAACAAAATTCTATCGATCAACTTTTCCAAGCTCGCCTTGGAAGAATGTTCATTCATTTTCTTTGTCATTCCTTAATTATCATCATTTTTTCTTCATTTTTTTTATATAAATAATTCCGAGTTATCTTTTAGGTATGTCAAGTACTGTATGAAGTTCGTGCACATGTTATTGGCTAACAGAATAAAACCCATTCTGGTGTTCGATGGAAGACATCTCCCAGCCAAAAAGGAAACAGAAGTTAAAAGACGAGAGTAACTATGGTTTTTTAAATTATTATCAGTTTTTTTATTCGACTTCATAATCAATAAACTATCATTAATTAAATACTATACTATTTTTAACTATCACCAAGAAGTATTGTCTGAAGCGATTTAGTCCTTACAAGCCTTGAGAGGCCCAAATGAGGATGAGCAAAATTCATGGAAACTAGGATACTTTTGTATTTTTCAATTGCTGGCGTATCTCTGAAAGTAAATTTATATCCTAAGAACAAAGCTGATATTTAAACCCTAGAACTACAAACTCATTTTTTCCCCCTTCAAACTACAAACAAGGGTTAATATATACTGCCGGGCTTTTTTTTTCATAAAATCTTTTCGAAAGTAGTAATCTGACTTATGAGTACATGAATCTTTTTGTTTTTTCATACCGAAAAGAATGGCAAAGAGCAAATTTAATTTCAACCAGTTTAAGTTGGCAAAACATCGAATTATATACCTAAAAGTACTGAAAAACTCACTCAGGACTGTAATTCAAGGTTCTCCTGGGTTGTGTATCTACCCCGGTTTATAGTCTCAGCTTCAAAGACTAGAGAGTCATGATTGTAATGACTGCAAATTTCTTTAGAACGTTAAATAAACCTGTTCAGAAAGTTGGGAGAATGTAATACATGTATCGAGTCATGAAGTACGATTTTAGAAGAATTATTTTGCACAGAAATCGAGAATCAACTCGTCGTCGAGCTGCGGAACTAATGAGGATGGGCCAAACTGCAGAAGGAAGAAATCTCCTGCGGAGATCGGTGGATATCACTCACGAGATTGCATTGGAACTAATAAAAAAATGCCAGGCAGAAAACGTTGATTGTATCGTCGCCCCGTACGAGGCTGATGCTCAACTGGCTTATTTGAATATCAGTGGAATTGCGGATGTTGTAATTACGGAAGACAGCGATTTAACATTGTTCGGTTGTAAGAAAGTGAGTCAGACCGTTTTCCACCTACGAATATGTCGATTTATTTTTTTTTTTTAAGTCTCATGGGCAATAACAATCAACAGATATTTTTCAAAATGGACGTCAATGGAAATGGTCTCCTGGTCGAGCAAGATCGTCTTCATTTGGCAATGAATGTGCGAGCGGAACATTTCGATATGGAAAGATTTCGCCACATGTGCATTCTCTCAGGTTGTGATTATTTGTCCTCGTTACCCGGAATAGGATTGAGCAAAGCTTGCAAATTTATATCCAGGAATACCGAAGAGGACATTTACAAAGTGAGCGGCATTCGATGTTCATAAAAGAAGACGATACAAGTCATTGAAATGAGAAAAACTTTTGCACTCTCTTGCGGAGTTGTTTTTCACACGATGTATACGTTTTCAGGCGCTCACACGTTTAGGATCATGTTTGAATATGAAAGCTCTCGTGGTCACGAACGAATATCGAGACGCTTTTATCCGAGCCCTCATCACATTTAAACATCAATTAGTTTACTGTCCATTGCAAAGAAAACAAGTGAGACTCCATCCCCCAGGCCCAGAAATAACCGAGGAACAGTTGCACTTTGCTGGTGATGAAATATCCGAAGATTTGGCTTATCAAATGGCTCTTGGGAACTGCGATCCGTTTACCTCTCGACAACTCCACAACTTTGATCCAGATCGATCGCAAGTGTGTTTCACGAATAAACTTTGTTCTTTTGCAATCAAATATCAGTCCACAGTTTGCAATCAATATCACAGTCTCTTTCGAAACATCGCGAGTCTCAATGAGCGTTTCCTTGTTCGCAGGAGCTCCGGAGAAAAACGAATTCCTGGCACGAGAAACCGTCCAGTAAATTCGTTAGTATTTGGTCAAACGCGTACAAAGTCTCTGAGGAAAAAGAGAACGAAAAAAGCAGCGGAATCACCAAATGGCCCGATACAACTGGCCAAGAGATTACACTCAATACGGATGCGATAAAAAAAAAGACTACGACACCCAAAAAACGCAACTTCACGGGTACGCGATTTTTCAGTTTTTTGACCGTACACTGGGTCGGTACGAGCCGACTGCATTCGGAGTCATTTTTATCGTTAATTCTAATGAAATTTTTCAGTAATGGCTGAAGAGCTCAGCAAGGACGAAATTCTCAGACTGTACGGAAGCAGCAAATTGAAGAAAAACGAAGCGGAAGACGAAGTAACATCACCGCCGCGTCCTGAAAACAAAACAGAAGTTTGTGCGATATCCCCGAGAAGATCGAATCCATTCGCCGTTACCGGAAACGATCTGCAAGTTTCGCCGAGTCTCGTTTGTCGGGGAAAGAGACGAATTAGGTTGAAAAACTTTGTAGGTTTTCGACCGACTGTCATCGACGGAAACAAAGTCGAAACCAGCAAATATTTTAGTCCCGAAGCTCCGACGAAAGACTCGAGAGGAACGAAGGAAAGTGACGATGTCACAAACGACAGGAATCCAACGAGTTGCAGGAAAATCGGGACTGACGAGAATTACGTAATCGACAGTAGCGAAACAGTCGATGAGCGAGAAACAAATTTCATCGAGGAGACGCTATCGCAAGAGAAACTTTCTGGCTCGTCAGGAGTTTTTTCCAGCGATTCAGTAGGCGAGGAAAATTCAGCCCGCGACTTCGATGCGAATGATAGACATGTGCCTTACATGGAAGTGGAATTCACTTCCGAAAACAAAGTGCTGGGAGGGGAAAACGATCTACTGGACTTACAGGAATTAGTCGAACCGGAAGAAAGTCGTACGGCTTTCCAGCGAGAAGATTCTTTCGAGGCTGCGGCAGATAGAAAATATTTCCCGTCGAAAAGTCCCAACAATCTTAGATGCAACTTATTCCAATGGGCCAATTCGAAAGAGCCTCAAAAAATCAGTCTCAAAAGTGGCCCAGCCAAGAGCAAGTCGATTGTCACTGCCAAATCCAGAACAATCAAGAAGACCCCATCTCAAGGTAAAATAGCTCCAGGGGCCGAGCGCCAACAAAGTCTGTTACACATGTTTGGATTCCAAAAAAAGTGAGTATTTGGAAAGTCGCCAACAGCATCTCCCGAATCATACGATCCCGTGATTTCCATGTTCTTGTTTCCAGATCCACGCTGATCCATTCCACAACGAAAACGGTAGAGAACGCCATCGAAAATTAAGTACAAAACTGACAAAATTCGTTTAATTTACGATATTAAGACTCAGCCATGATTTTGTTTTCACTCTGAACGATGCGAATCATGGATACGTTGATACATTTTTTTTCATTTGTTATAAGAGATACAAAAACACAGTGTGGACCACTGATCTCTATGTTGATGAATTCTTCGAAATTTAATCAACGCGACGATCGAATCCTTACTCACGTAACGGAAAACTGCCAATATCGTTGAATATATTATTATTTTTCAATACAACACGTTTGTTATTTCTGACGATGGGAAGTTCGGACACGCGAACACCATTTCGCTGGTGGCGATGGTCCCTTTCGTTGAACCTTCACCTTTTCAGAGCTACATCATATACATCAAAGTTACATATATGTACAGAAGTGTTAACAACATTAATGGTAGTGCAAAGTATACATTCTCGAAGGAAGAGCGAAGAAAAGTAACTATTTGTGCACTTTATTCGATAAGCACTGATCTACACTAGTTGTTATTGTTGTTCCAATGGATTAAAACGATTAATACAATTGATTTTTGCACGCAACAATAATTGGCTTGTTTGGGCACATAGCCGGTTAAGAACACGGAAATACTGCTTCTCACTGTAAATAATGCAATATATTCGAAAACGAACATTTAGATTCGACGAGAACAATATTGCGAATATTCACGACTAATTCGTTTCAACATTCCAAATAACAGGGTGTTTTTGTTGGTTTGTTTAATTTTGTTTATTCTTATTGTACTTGACAAGGCGATACGACGCGCGATACTCGTACGAGTATAATAATAATCTACTTGCGAGCAAGTTTTCGTTTGTGGACCATCAGCCCGAATTTCGGAAGAAAGCAAAATAATGTCCTGATGCTCGTTGGTGGTTGAGTATCGGTATGGATCGATGCCAGCGATCGAGGAAAATACGTGATCTATAGGAAGTAACAACGATGCAATGAATTATTCGTAAATATCGCAAGCTAGACCCTAATTCGATTTTGTTCGTCGAGTTTTCGGATTATTTGCACAATCGGATACTTCGATAATGACGTCGCAGATTGCGCGAAATCTAGAATTCCGTTCATAAATATTTATACTTTCGTGAAGCTTTTTTAACGTTTATTTCTTATGTTTTTTGTTTGTTCTTTCTTCGTATATAGTTTTTCTTTATCTCGTTTTTTGTTTTTAACATCGTATGTAACTGTTCGCGAAAAGAAGGGAATGTTTTGGATGCAACAGAAGAACTTTCGGCTGAGCGTTCTTCTCCCTCTTTTTTTTCTTTAGTCTGTGAATTTGCGGTTCGGGTTACGTCCGAAAAGCGCCGTACGCACTTCCGGTACCAATTGCTGGGCTATCAGTTCTAATCTGTTCTCCAGAGTATTACTGATCTTTATGCGACCTGGAAATTCAATTCAGCCGTTAAATTATCGTTATTCATTATCTCTACTTTCTACGTTAATTGCCGATCATCATAGACGTTTAACTCACCTTTGGCAGCGAAGAGTTCTACACCACCGCAGCTCTCAGCAGGCAAGAAACTCTCTTGCTCGATTTTGATATGAACTTCCTTGTTCGATATCTGTTTGTACGTTGCTTCGACTTCGCTCAGAACGTTTTCTGCGAGCGACAGATCGGACTGACGTACTCTAATCGTGATATTGTTTTCCATCAGCTAAAATAGAAATCGAGTTACGTTTTTAGTCTCGGGGATACACGGGGAAACTGGAGTTTTCGGCTGTCAAAAATAAACGTTTGAGATTGCTCATTCACCTGATACAAGGCCTGGATAATCAGAAGTTTCAGGACTTCGCGATAGCGCTCAGGATTTTGCGTCACCTCGCCCAAACGTTTCCTCGCCTCGTCAAGGCAATTACGCACGTGATCCTCTCGCACTTTGAGCACTTTCAAACGCGCCTGGTTCAGCATATTAGACGATTGACTGGAATGTGAAAAACACACCAATTTGACTATTTTTTTTTCATCTGCACTTTCTGCTTTTCAATACGTTAAATTCTCTAAAGTTGTTGCACGAATTATTTTATTTCGAACTGTGATATATAGTGGACGAGCTAAAAATTGTGAATCACAATTCTTTGACAGCGTCGAATCCTTTTTTCTCTTTATCAAATGAGTTTTCATTTCTTTTTGCACTTTTTTGTTAATTGAATATTTTCTGTCGTTCTTTTCGTCTATGGATTTGCTTTTTCACGTACATTTTTTTCTGCAGTTCGACTTGTTTTTCTTTCTTCTCGTAATATTCCATGATCTTGAGTCGTTGTTGTTGGACCAAACGTCCCTTCTCGATGTTGAACTCTTCTTCCGCCTTGGCGTCAATCTCTTCCGCTTTCTCATTGGCCTCCTGATCGATGAAGGCCATCATATGCTTGATCTGTGGAAAATTGAGGCATTCGCAGAAACGTGTATACAATAAGCGGTACTTTCAGCATCGCTATTAAAGCTCAAAACTATAAATAGAAATTTGCATCTCTGTTGCACACAAGTCTGTATATTCTACTATAGGTAGAGAGTATTCCACGTTCGTGGCAAATTTGGATTGGAAATGGATTATCGGATATTTCGTAATACGCAATGAACGAAGGAGTCGAAGTTTTGGGAGAGCAAAAACAAATCTCGGGAAAAATGTGTCGAGAAAAGTTTACGAAAAAATCACGTCGTCTGCTCCTGAGTCTTGAAAGATTGTTAGAGTGCCAAGTGATTATACATATTTCTTTGTACATTCACAACGTAGTTGAAACAAAATATAAAGGAAAGCAATGAAGTTTGCGATAAATTTGGTGAACAGCGTAAAGGAGTTGGAAATATTGAAAATTGAAGAGATGGGAGGAGGAATCCGCGGAAGACGAAACATCGACGGAAAATTGTATTTCTTTTAATATCAAATTGTGCTAACCTGTTTCTGCACATCTGCGTCGCTGAGAGCCATGATGAATGGTTTATTGAAATTCTTTATTGAATAAGAATTTTTTGAAGACTCTCGAAGAGTTAAACGGCCGCGAACTGCTGATGAAAATGGAACGTCGGAGAAAAGTCAACGCCTATGAAACACGAAAGGCTCGCTAAGCACTGCACCCATAGGTGATCATATGACCACATTATAACATGACGTGCTGCGCGAGCGCAAGACCCTTCCAGCGTACTACGACAATCAATTGACCGTCCCATTAACATTTATCTCAATAGTTGGTCCAGCGAAAAATAACGATAAATATTTGCGTATAATAATTCTCGCAATGATTTACTAACGTTGCGATATGCAGCGATTGACTGTCACTTTTTACGCCAAAAATTGATTCTTGAAGCACTAAAGCGCTGAACATACCCACAGACATTTATATTACCGGCAGCTGGTAGCGCACACGCACGTACTCGACTCATACGATGATACCCACCATCATATATGTATATTGGGCATATACATATACCGTATCGGCTGGTCTATTTAATCAAGCTCGGGCCTCCCAATTTTTTTGTTTATCAAAATGAAATAACTTGTTTCGCGCAAATAAGTGTGTTCATTAATTATATCCTCCGAATAGTAAAATATTGATCGTGTCCAAAAGGCATCGTTATCTTAAGAAATTTTTATCTCTGTATTCACGATGTGTGTTGTACGGGAGGTTGCTGATTTGAGGGCATTCGTAAAATTTCGCTAATATGGCAGATATTTTCGTGACTGGTGTTGTTTGAGTTTGTAGTGTTGCTCGGTAATTTGTATATATTTACCGTTGGGAGACTCGAAATCAAGACACATTGAGTGAGAGAAAGGACGTGGTATTGAGGAAAACAAAACAACGGTTTGGTGTTGATGAAGCGAGAATGTTCGGTATAAATCGTGATCCAAACGCAAGTGCGCGGGTGTATGTGTGCTAACGAAGCGAGAAGCGAGTGCTTTGGACACTGGGGATTTTTATACTGTGATATATACGCGGGAGAACTCTGCTCGGTAGGACTTTCCAGCCACCGAAAGTCATATATCATTTGGGATTGACGAAAAAAAACGTTTGTTCTTACTTTTTGATCTCTTTCTCTCATACACATATCCAAACGCACATAGCCACACACACATATGCACACACACGCATACGATACATACACGCAAACTGTGTATGCTGCGAATCAAACAACCGACGATTCGGCGTGTCTCTCTTTCTGTGTGCGTGCGTATTTGTGAATACGTGCGTGAGTGTTATTTTTTCTTTTTTTTTCTCCGTTTTTTCTTCGCATTTTTTGTTTCGTTAGTATGAAATGCAAAACTGTTTGTTTATTATGAATCGAATTGAATTGGGGGCTTTGTGACTCGCAGCTGTGACCGATCATTATAGGTAAATGTGTGTAGCTAGTTCGGCAACGAGAGCTTAGAAAACCGCGAGGAACATGACATAAAAAAAAAATGTATCCTCTCATCCAGCGTCTCCCGCGTTCCCCAGATGCTCAAGCCTATATATATTCCAACTATATAACCTTTGTGTTTCTCCGCGAGCGTATACGGTCGCTTGTCAAGTTGTCGAGGCGTTGATGTTTCGACGTTAACGTCATACGCTCAATGAATATCGCGTTTGGTGAAAGAAAAGTTTTGCGTTTGAGCCTCGAATCGTTTCCAATCCACTCGTACTTGTAACTTCAATAATTCCCTCCTTTTTCTAGCGAAACTTCGTGCAAACTTTTGCTCTTTCCGCGAGTTAAACTTATCGGGCGATAATAATAACCTATTTTATGGCGGTTTTCTGACAATTTTCCGAGGTTAGACATTGCGCGATCGTAGTTACACGAAAAATGGTAAAAAATCGTCGCTTCACTTAACCTCTTTAAAAAAAAAATCATTGTCTCAATCCTTCCGTTTTTTATGGCGTCGTCTCATTGGAATCTTATTTATCTGTCCAGGTAATTCATAGAGTAGCCACCGGGCTATGGCAAACCTGAACTTTGAGCAGCCGCCACGCAGTATAGCGACAGGAAGTCTTACGTCGCGAGGAGGAGGCGGTGCAGGAGGCGTTTTGAGCTCGTCGACCCTTGCGGGTCATGTCACGCCAACGTCTGGCATGTTCTCAGGCTCGTCGTCGAGCGTCGCAAATACTCCACACTCAACCATCGTCGGAGCTAGTGTTTATCCAAGTTCTACCGGCACAGCAACGGGCCAAACTCCTGGCCATCAGCCACAACAGCAGCAGCTCTCGCCTATGGGAAGTAGGGGACTGTTCGGTCAAAGAGGTTTTACCGACAGACGTACCATGCCTGCTCTTGGGTTTGTTCATATTTTTTATTTACAAATTAATCGCATTGCTCCCATTTTCACATTTCGCTCTCATAATACTTGCACAAAGCGTTTCATTCATGATCAACCGACCAAATTTTCTTCCTATTTTCTGCCATGGATCATCGTGTTGTCAAAATTCCGAGCAATTTATTCAAATTCCCTATTATTTGCTCCGACATCATCGCTCACTGCAAATTCATAACATTTCCTTCACTTTACTGATTGGAACACAATCTGATCGTATGAACCACAACATGCGGTGTACAGAGCAAACTTTTTGTTGACCTTACACTATATTTTCACGCTCGAATAATCGGACACGTGTTTTCATCGGATTTGCCTGGTGCTCCATTGGTTTATTGATTCAATCACTATACACTAAGTAACTATTTATGATGAAGACAGAAATATTTACTCACAGAGGTGTCAAAATTGTATGTGTTTCTGTTGATTTAAATAACTTCCTCACTGAACTCTTGTATTGATTGAATTTCATTAATCGAAACGGTATTCATTGAGGAAATTTACTATCTTTGATGCACGGAAGAACAAATAGTTTTTATTCGCTTTAAATTCAATAGATTATTCGTGCAATTTACTGTGGATTAATGGTAATAAGAAAAAATAGAGAGACTCGAAAAAGCAGGAGAATGAAGTGGTTGTTTGTTGGAAATTGGCAGGAACTCTAATCCAATGGGTAGTATGGGCAGTTTTGGAATACCTCCAAGTCGCAGTTACGGATCTCAAGGTGCGATCAACAATTTTCATTCTGTATTTGGAAGCGGGGGAGGAGGCGATACGAGTACTCCGCCATTATTGGATTTATCGGAATTTCCTTCTCTAACGAATCGTGGCCAGGGTGATTCAATGCCTCAGCCCAGTCCAATGCCAGGAAAGCAAGCTTACGGTTTGTTGTCAACAAGTACAGAACAAGATACGAACTCGCGGATTCGATTGCTCGACTGTAAAACACCGAATCCTCTTGTACTTGCTACAGTTGGTATGGTAAAACAGCCCACTACGGAAGCGAGCGAATTTACGATGAGTTCGGAAGACTTTCCCGCGTTACCGGGTACGCAGAGCAGAGAAGGACCATCGCCCGGAGGCAGCGTTTCCGGGGATAAAGGTCTCTCGGTTGGTTTGGGTCCTGATATTGGTCAGGACGCGTTACAGTCCAATAGAGGCCCCGGCTCGGATAAGTCTCAAGCGTCGAAAAGAGGAATTCAAACGTCACCCGATGGTGAGCATTCCCTCGATATTCACATCTCATTCCTCCAACGAACCTCGCTGGAGAGTTGAACAAAAAATAACATTTACCCTTCAAACTCTAACGTTAAACCTGCGAAAACGTTTTCGCTAAATTCTTGGGAAAAAGTACTCGGAAGAAAAAAACTGTAACTCAATACTCCATTTATTTTGTTAACAGGTAAAGTAACGCATATACCAGCAAGTATGGTGAAAGATCAATTCGGGATGGTAGGACTTTTAACATTCATAAGAGCAGCGGAAACGGACCCCAACCTGACTTCGCTCGCGCTCGGCCAAGATCTCACTGCGCTAGGTCTCAATCTCAATTCTCCTGAGAACCTTTACCAAAATTTTGGTGGTCCATGGGCGGAAACGCCTTGTCGACCGCAGGACATTGACTTCCACGTACCACCAGAATACCTCATCAATGCGGCAATAAGGTAAGCAACAAAACATGCCAATTCCAACCAACAAAGTCACATGCAAATTTTCTTTTTTTGAATCAAACCAAAAAACGACTTCAATTTTTTTTTCCTTTTTTCTTTCAGGGACAAATTGGCGCCTGTGAAATTAAATCGGTACAAGGATGATCTCTTGTTTTATATGTTTTATACGAACGTGGGAGATGTATTACAATTGGCAGCAGCGGCGGAGTTGTAAGTCTTTCCACTTCTCGGTTATTTTCATTTTCGAGCGATGAAAAAATACGAATTTACTGAAAGCATACTACAAAATTATCCATAGAAATAAAAGTAGATGGATGCAATTTTAATTTTCGATGTTCATGACAAATCACTCGACACATATTCTCAAACGTCTATAGAAAAGAAACGGAGCAATAATATATTTGTAATTATAATCAACAGGTATAGCAGGGAATGGCGATATCATATGGAAGAGAAAGTTTGGATAACGCAAGCGCCCGGACTCGGTCTCGTTGAAAAAACTTCGACGTATGAGCGTGGTACTTATTACTACTTCGATGCCCAAAACTGGAGAAAGGTTCCCAAGGAGTTCCATTTGGACTATACGAAACTGGAGAGTAGACCGCATCTTCCTACGACCTTTCATCCAACCCAGCCTTGACTACAGGTGAATGAACAATTAAATCGTTTCTAATTCACCACGAAAAATCGGAAAAAAATCGAGTTTTTTTGTTTCAAAAGAAAAAATAACAGTATCGCTTTGAAATTTGACTGTTGATTATTCGCACGAGTTGGGCAAAACACTAAGCAGTTCCTTGAAATACTAATTTGCAGTTTACTTGACAAAACATTTGTTCACTGACCACAGATGAATAAACGAATTTATCGTTTCGAATTGACGCTGAAAAATTGCAAAAAAAACGGAACTTTTTTTAAAAAAAGAAAAAGTAATAGCATCGCTTCAAATTTTTTAAAAAAATGTTGAGTTGGAGGAGACTGGCTCTTAGCGGATAGGGATGGAATATTTGTGAGACAAATTGGAGTCATTACAATCGTTTCCTTTTAACTTGTGTTACAGATATGCCTGCAGATTCTTGTGCTGTCTCTGAGCTGGAAAATGATCCAGCTATTGTATAAATGAACAAATTTAATAATCTTTAATAAAAACAAAATTTGAAGAGTAATAAATAAAATTCCTTGCTAAGCATACCGACCAAGCTGCTCTTCTATTCCTTCTAAAAACGACAGCTCTACTCAATTTTTTTCTTTTGCTTTTCACATTCAATACCCTTTAAGATAATAGTCATTTGTATTTTTGCAATTTTTTATTATTTATTAAAAAATCGATAGAAAAGTGGACATTTATCGCTTTTTTCGTTTATTTCGTGCCGTTATTTAATTGTCTAGAAACCTCCATTTCGTTAGCTAATCGAATCACACTCTCGGAAGCCTTTATCTTGTTGCACTCTATGTATTGCCGGCTGTTTTCCTCGGTTTCGTTTAGATCGTACCTGGACAAGTTTTAATCGAGTTAAAAATATCGGAATCGAGATTTTAACTATTTAAGGGCATTTACCTGTAATTGACCATGATCCCACAACTATTCTCTGCTCCTCGAGGCGAAGGATCGGCCATCCAATTTATTCTCCACATTATCGCTCCATTTCGAAGATGAAAGTTTGCTTTCGAACAAAATCACTGGCAGTTTATAAAAAATTTGGGTGGAATCAATTTAGTACAATATTCAACGCTAGAACTACAAACCGGAATAGATATCTACCCCGGACCAGCTTCGAATTACGTTCCTAAGTTAATTTTTTAGCACTTTGGGTATTTCAATCGATTTTTCACGAAGTAAACCTTGATGGAGTTGAATTTTCTCTTCACCATTATTTTAGGCATAAAAAACCAAAAAGATTGCTGCTTCCAAAACGATCTGACAAACAAAGAATTCGCGGGGCAAATGTTTATCCCGGTTTGTACTTCAAAGGTAAAAAAATGGGTCGAGGTTGTGGGGTTAACATCGATTTTTCGGAGACGGATCAGTAGCCAAAACTTGGATCCGTTTTTGCTTTTCGGTCGTTCTTACCAACTTTGTCTAGAGCATAATTTCTGTGTTTTTCTTTGTAAAGATACCAGGCGCAGGCGCGAAGTATCGGAAATTTTAAGACTCTGGCTATTTCGTCGTCATGCGTCCACAACGAATTGTTCAAAAGTTTTCTCAACGCCATTTTAAGGTCGTGGGTGTCCAGCACATTCCGCAAAATTTCTTCTTCTTCCGGAGTAAACATTCTCATGGTGTCTGTGGAAAAGTATAAAAGATTCGAGTTCGATATTTTTTAAAACTGAAACTTCGGGGGAGAAAGTTTGCATCACCCTGTTTGAGTCTCTCGAAAAACCATGCCCGGAACTTCGGTATCGGAGATAAAGTCGACAGTTGGTCAATCATGGGGAATTCTCGTTTGACTTCTTTCACCACTTCTTTGATCATATAATTACCGAGATCGATTCCCTATTCGTGGAACAATGGGATAATACACTGTGCTACTATTCTTTGTGACTTCGTTCAGATCTGCTCACCTTTAAACCCTTCTGAGTCGAAGCAATTGAATAAAAAATTGCGGCTTTTATTTCTGCCTTGTTTTCACGATTTTTCGAATCCTTGGCTTTACTGATTATTCGTTTCTCAGCGTCCTCGATACCTTTGACACTTTCTGGAGGGCATAAAATAACCGGAGACAAAAAATGAAAGACTCCGCTCTAATTTTCTCAATTTGACTTTAGTGCTGATTTTTTTTTATACGTCTGTTTGTGTACCTGGTATAATATCACAGAGAGCAGTGTGCAATACGACGAGAGGTTCTCGTGGCATTGAAGGGTGCGTGAAAACGAAGCATCGCCTGTAAAGTCCTACTCTGCGTTTGAGATCGAGCCAATTCCTTATCGGATGAATCGCTTCGTAATCCGAAATCTTTAATGACGATTTTTCAAACCAAATTATACATTAATTATTAATTTAATCAGTTAATGGAAAAACGGAATCGGTCATTTCGGTAGAGCCAGAAAAACAATTTTCTGGCGACGATTACGACGGATTAAAAATTGACCTACTTTTTGGACTATTTCGCAAGAGCTCTGCCAAGTTATTCTTTCAAGATGTAAAAATCCGACTGAAAACCATTGTAAAAGTAGGTCATGAAGAGTTGAGTTCAGTTGTTGCAATACAACAGTTTTTTCGGGTTCTGCACCATTCGATAACATTTCCTAAAAACCAGAGTCAACATTTTGGGGTCAGTAGAAAAAAAAATGGTCGAAACGAACGAGGACGAGGAAATAATGAGCAATTTTCTTCCAACTTACTAAAATATCTGTTCGAAGATCGACGAGGAATTTGACTCCGTGCTCGAGTCTCCCCATGAGCATGAATAGCCATTGATACTGAGGTGTGAGAGCGTTCTTCAAGATACGTTCCCGAAGTATGAGTTCTCTTTGATTGTTCGACTGTGAAAAAATTCCCAACGGAATAAGCAGCGGAACAAAAAGCAAAAAAAAATGCATTTATCGATTTACCTTCGTGCAGCTTAATTTTTCGGACAAACTGCAAATATTTTCGTGGTTGACGCTGTATTGAGAGGCTAACCGCCACAAAAAGCGATTTTTTTCGGTTGTGGAATATTCCATGTAAGTAGAGCAGAGCTTTTGGACTTTTTCCTGTGACAGAACATTTGAGAAATGCCACGGAGATTCTTAATTCTTATCATTCTTTTATCCGCGTATTTCATTCGATTTATTTTCAGTTTATTTATCCATTGAACTTTCGTTGTATGGATACGACATTTACCTCGATAATCCAGTTCGTAATTCTTGTGTCTTTGTAGCCAAATATTTCCTTAAGAACCTCGTTCACGGGAAATCCATTGTCACTGTGTATCAACCGCAACGATTTTTGTTTCGATACGTAATACGAAGTATTATTGGTAACACAGTGATAAAGTCTGAAAGGTCGAACTGCGATCAATCGACTAGAAAAAGCTTTTGCCATCTTTTGTATTATTTGAGCCGCGTTTCTTCAAACAATAGGTTTGAGGCTTTCATTAATTATCTAGAATGTAACGTAACAATGCGGTTTCGGAACGGTGAATTCACGTCACCGGTATTTTGACAGTCATGGAAAAAACATCAGCTGTTGTCTCCAATCTGCAACCGCACATTTACCAACATTCTTATACGTATAGTTTGGCACCGGCATTGACAGCTGGTCGCAAACGAAATTATCTACTGTCGATGGAATTAAATACAGTTGAGATCAAATTGTTCCCAAGTTTACAACAAGGACGAAATAATCTCACTCTAGTATTAGTTCAATTTGAGAAAAAAGCTTGGTCGTCCAATCAAACGAAGCCACGAAGTCATGTTCCTCCGCCATCATTGCGAGTTGAAAAAAATCGATATTACAAATAGTTTACCTACAGAGGGTATCACGAAACTACGAATCAACGGTCGACAACGAAAGATGGTGAATCCGTTTACCCAGTATAATTATAAAAGCGAGATGCCATGCCCGTCATGTCGAGGCCAAAAAAATCGTTACTCGAAACCACCGATTGAAGCATCACATGTATTTCCTATCATCACGGACGTGAAACAAAGAAACGAAAGGCAAATCGGGTAAATACATGAAACTGGGTAGACGAAATATCTGAACTTCCGCGCGAAAATTGAAACAAAAACGGCGAGGTATAAATTGGGAAATAACACGGTGTAAGGAATCACGGTATGATTTCCACGTAGGACGACCTTTATTACTTAATTACTTTACAATATAATGTCACAATATGTCATTATAATCATATAATATTAAGAATAATGGTTATTAAGTCGTAATATAATATATATATATATATTTTTTTTTTATATATATATACCCCCATATCAATGTACTTACTAATTTAATTTACCTCGTATTACATAATACAGCATTTATCTTCCATTTCATCTTGTCCTTAAATTCTAGATATAATATATTTATATATACGCATATATATATACCAATATACATATATGTGTATACATAATCTCAATCAGGATGGTATAAATAATATTGTATTTCATAAAAGCACTTCTTGTTGCTTATAATATTATCCATTTTTTCACTTTGTTCCATATTAACGTCTCACTTTTTTTTCTGTCGTTTCGATTTCCCGATAGTTTTATTTCTATTTCCCTTCAACCTGCAATTTTTTGTATTTTTTCATTTTATTTAAAAACTTTATTTTTGTTTTGTTGCATTCGTTGCACCGACTTTGTTTACAATCATCGTCGGGCGACGTCGATCATACACTTGTTGATTCGATTATGAGTGTTTGTTCTTTTTCTTTTTGGCGATTTTCGAACATTGATACTAAAATTGATCAGACCCACGGTTCTCAATCCACACAGCGAAAAATTCGGTACCTGCTATACGATTATTACGACGGAAAGAAATATCGTGTTATGTATTTATTCACAAAAGGGTATCGTAAATACGATGATTTTTGTGTTACAATTTTGGAGTTTCGTTATTCATAACCTAACATTTCTGCTGCGTGGATATGATTACGGTGCGGTCGCTTCGTTTTCTGTCTTTGATTTTGCCGTTGACACTGAAACTCTGTAGGATATACGTAAAACACACGTTTTACACTTCCGGTAATTCCAGACAGTGAATTTGTTGCGTAAAAGGAACAGGCCGTAAATGTTTTCATCGTCAAACTTGAAATTACTTCCATAGTTGTCTAAAATCTCGTCTTTCCTTTTGTTGCCCTTTCACACTGTCTCTCGCTCGCTCTTTTCTTTGCAAACCATTTTTGAAAAGAACCAAGACAAAGAGGGAGAAAGATGAAGTGCGAGGTGGGACGACGCGATGCGGGGACGTCACGTGTCACCTTATAGTGTGACTTTTGCCACTGGAAACGCAACCTTACACGAGATCGAACCAAAAGTTGTGTAAAATGAGATTTCAGTAATAAAAATTATTCTCTTTTGGCTTAGCAGTAACAGTATTCGAGAAACACATACGTATTTCAATTATATGTTTTATTCGCGGTCAAATTCACGATTCTCCGGCCTGTCCAGGATGAAAGACGTTTAACCTCGAAATTCTCCGGAAGAACAAGGCCTGAAACCTTCGTTTTATTTGTGTTCGTCCTTTTGTTTCTTCAACTTATAGTTTAGTAATCAGCAAAGACGCAGTTTTGATCGTTTAGCCCGACTGTTGGTCGAGAGAGTTTGCAAAAAGTAGAGCCAACCGGTTTGACGTTTTTCTGGACGTAAAAATATACGAGAGTTTCGATAAAATGGGTAGTAATCGTGTTTCCGTATAGTAGAAATATCTTTCGTGTCTGTATGCCCATGTTTTCGGAATCTGCTCGACTTTCGGTACTAATATCCTGCACCTCCTAAAAATTCGATCGTACTTCGACTGCCGTATTTCGAAGCTTCGTAACACGCGGTACCGTCGGTAGAATCGTCAAAAGTTAAAGCGAAAATTGGGCGTATCGGTTAGTTTTCGTTTAATTCCAATTTATTGAATAATGCATAATTAAATAGTCCATTTTGACACCCCTGCTTGATATGACTGGGCGTGCACACACATACGACGTTATTTCCTTGACTATGTTACGTCGGTGTCCCGTGAACGAAACACGATAATTTACGATATAAATTTATCTACACACATATATAAATAAATTTATGTAATATGTAGGTATATATATAGATATATTGTATATATGTGTGTATATAAAAATATAACATGTAATAATTACGACTAATAATATCTTACGAGAGATATATTAATGTTTAAGCTGCTGTAGCGAATCAGATCGCTTTATTTTTACGTTCGTAATCTCTATATTGCTGTTAAATTATCTAATTATTTCTTAATTTTATTAATAATAGCGTTATAATTATTATTAATATTATTATTGTTATAATTGTTAATTTTATTGTATCTTATAAGTATACGATTCGCTTATGTATATATACATACATAGGTATGTATATGTGTATATGTATATATCGTCATTAACACACGCATGTAATCATGAAACGCGTGACATAAATACATTCAATCAACATGAAAGTTCTGGCACGAGTGGCACAATTGATCACAAATACTAAAGGAAACGCGAGAAAGGTGATGATAAGCCTCATCGAGAGTCGTGTGCGCCAAGTAGTGCCGGTTCCTCCTTTCTTTTTTTCTCATTTTATTTTTATGTCCGTGTTTTGTTTTGGTTGTTATTTGTTTTTCGATTCTCTCGTATTTTTCTATTACCCTGTTCGCTTCGCATGCAAACACGCGCTCGCTCTGTCATCGTTCGTTTAGTTTGTTTTGTTTTGTTTTTTCGCTTTTTCAACTTTTACTTGATATTTCTTATTTATTTAAATGCACCTCGCGAGTTCACCACCTCTCCACGTTCTTCTCTCTACTATTTTGTCCCGAACAAAGTTGTTTCAATCAACGTTTGATACCAATATTCAAATATATATATAAATCAATAAATATATGCATATATGTATTGTGTGATGCATATGTATTAACATTGTACGTGAATAACTGGAGACACGTATGTTTCCATACATATCCATACACAATACGAGTATATTCCATGGTTGTGCACTTCACGCGAGATCTCAATGCAATCTTGTTATTGTTGATTTCGTTTAGTTCTATTTCATCTGCTTTTTTCCCCCTCGAACGCTTTATTTTTGCCTGACAAATCGTCTACTGTACGCTTTTTTTCTTCTTCAATTTAATTACATCAATCGTGACTGACGAAGCAGGCAGTCGGATATTGTATGAGGAATAGAGAGTCAGAGAGAAAAGAGGGAGAGAGAGAGAGAGAGAGAGAGAGAGAGAGAGAGCGAGAGAGGGGAGGAAACCGATACAATATCGCAAGTAATTAAATGTACGTATTTTATTTATTGTGTTATCGGGGCTATCGTGTAGTCCAACATTGCGTTACTTTTCCTTTGCATTCGGTATTTATGTTTTTATTTTTTTGTTGCTTGCTTCCTTTACGCCCTGCTACAGTTTAAAAAAAATTGTCGTCCTTTCGTTAGTCTCGTTCCGATCGCGGAAGAAACAAATATGAGATTATAATCAAATATGAGGAGAGAGAAAAATTAATAAGAAAAATGTAGAAAATGTTCCCACAATCAGTCGTCTCACCTTTGGCCTTCAAGAACACTTTGCGACCACGTTCTTCATTGCTATCCTCCTTCTTGCGAATCAACCGCATTAACCGATGTCTCGATTATTTTTGTTAGTTTGTTTTTCGTTATGTCATTCGATTGTTACGATTCGACGTAGCAGTTCAATTGATTCGCAATAATATACATATATGGCGGATATATGTATTAATGAACATGTTTATGTACATACGTATGTATATGTTGTACGTTAAGTTCATTGTTTTATAATACGTATGTCGAAAAGTCACAAACATTATATTTAACACGAGCATCGTATGTTTCCTTTACGTGTGTTATTCGTCAAAAATATATATATCGTATGTTTTACCTTTTATTCATTTATTTTGTTTTTTTTTCAAATAGTAATATATATATATATATATATAACTATATATATATTCATATATATATATGTATGTGTGTATCGGTAAATGACCCTTAAATCGAAAATGACGTACATCAATGCTTACGTACCTTAGAATTTACCCATATGTACCTGTGCAATTTTCTTATCGTACACTCGGGTGTATACATCGTACTATTGTTATTAACATTATTATTATTATTATTACTATTTGGTATTTTAAATTTATTATATATATTTATATTTCGATATAACCCATCGTTTCGAAATTTTTGAAACTCCGTCTCTTTCCATACTCGACTCGTCCGAGAATTATATTCTCATGCCCAAGCGGCGTCTCGTTATGAACCAGACACATTATTTAGTTTCGATCAACTCCTCTTGTCCTGTCTCGTGTATCACGAGAACAAGGAGCATGAGAGAAAAACACATACGTGCTGTTTTTATAAAGATTATCCGTCGAGCAAACTGAGACTGAATTCGATTTGATTCGAGGCGTTCCAATAGTCATAATAATTATTTTCTTCGTGAACAGTTCTCCGGATCGGATTTTGGAACGACGAAGCAAGAATAACTTTTCTCTCTTCGTCATTGTCGTTTTGGTATAGTTTTCGTTTTTTTTTCTTTCTTTCTTTCTTTCTAATACATACGTTTATATATCACAAGTATCAGAACCCTAAGACATACTTTGTGTCTGTTATTTCGATCGCTACACCTGTGCCTTCCCCTTTCAGCGAACTGGCCCAAATTTTTCATTTCGTATTAACTCGCTAATTCATTATTTATTACATTCCAATATCTTTAGCTTCTTTCTTTCGTTCAATCATTTTCAGCGGTTTCTGGCTTTCACGCTCCAGAACGGGACCACTAGTTTCACTCTTTTCGCTTCGTATATTATGCCTTGTACACGCGGTGGCCGGCAGTGTTTACAGCTCCAATGGAAACGAGATACTCGTATAGCTACCCTCTTCCCCTTGTTCCTATTTAGCCAACTGTCATTCTACTCATTTTCAAATAATAAATATTGCAGAAAAGCGAACTGAAAAGTGAACAAAAAATGGAAACGAGTATGAAATGACAAAATTAAAAGTAAGTTATTCGTAGAATAATAATTCAGAGAAGGTGAAACGTTATCATCTGGATCGGTTATTTGGGATGATCCGTATCGTTGCACGTGGCGAATTCTCAATGAGGATTTTTGTTTATTTTCATTCATTTTATTGATTTATTGTATTATAATATAATAATTATGAAAATGATAATAATAATAATTCATAGTTACAATTAATAATGAAACAGGTATGATTACACTACTTAGGTACAGCTGCTTGATACGCTCTTGTTAAAAAACAAACGGAGAAACGGATCTAGAGAAATAAGGGAGTAAAAATAAAAATAAAGAAAGAAAAATCAATAACTCGCTAACGTCTCGCTTTCACGTCTACGTTAAATTTCGTTGTCCTTGCTTGGATTTTTTTTTACTTTCACAATTCATACACTTTTTGAAATGGATGAATTGGACAAGAGATGCGATCTCGGTTGGGAGCTTCGAGGTTTATTTTAAGGAGAAAAAAAAAACGGAAGAGAGAACAAAAATGTAAAGAAATGGAAAATTATTCCATGCCACAGGCTCGTGTAACGCAATACAAAATATATGTGTCCAGACATGTTTAGCATAGCAGTGGCAAAAAAATAGGTTTTTTTACTATATATTTCATATATTTATGCAGAGAATAATTCCCTCGACAATTATTACTTTCACCCTTGAAACTCGACCCTAGTAACCGCAAATTAAAACGCATTACAAATAATTCATAATCGTTATGCCGTAATATTAATAATGTTACAATTATGTTATCAAGATAAGAGAATGTGCTTGTTTCCTTTTGTTCTTTCTCGATAATCCATTTTTATGCTTTTTTTCAATCGTTTTCTCCAACTTATCTGAGCTCGCCTTTTTCCTCCATCTCGTTTTTTCATATTTCTCGTAATAATACCCAATACGTTTTTATTTTCTTCATCCTTTCTCCTCGAAATTGATACAACCACGTGACGCACTTTTCCGGTAAAAGGAGGTGTCGTTGATTTATAAGGACGCGGATATGAAAGAATCAGAATATTTATTCCACTTTTTATCGATTCGCAATAAAACCACAAGTTTGACTATCAATCTTCGTAAAATCTCGAGACTGTCTCTCGTTTAATATGCGTGCATCTATGTTTTGTATTTCTCTCACGGTCTCAATTTTGTACGAAATAAGGGGACAAATTTCGACGATAATTTTATTTTCAACTTAAAAATTAGTCTGCTCGTTTTAAGGAATCGGATTGTATAGGCCAAGAGCCCTGACGCAGCATGAATTGTTGGAAGCCAAATTTTCCGAGACCGTTTGACCGAACGGAATAAAAACGTCAATCAAGCCCATTCATGCAATTTTCCCGCGTAGGCTCAGTCTTTTGAATTGCGATTTGTCCAGCGGTATCGAAAAATTGTACTTTCGATAATTCGCGAACCAATTAATCGATCGAAATAATGGTGATGGGCATGTGTGCATTAAAATTGAGGGGAAAAATCCGATCAGGGAGTTTTTCACGTATTCGGCCAATGAATCATCTGGTTTTCGGAACTTACATTGCGTCGTAACTTAAACATTAATCTCTTTTTTTTTGTCGCTTGATTTATTTTATGTTTTTTTTTAATGCTTTTTTTTTAAATTTTTTCTTTTAAATTTTAATTAAAGTTTTTTTTCTTCATTAACATTTAATCAGTTATACCCAACATTATAGTCACGATCTATTGGTAAAGTTATACGCCTATGATAAGTATATTAAGGCCATGTTTCGAGGTTCCGGAGAATAATAGCGTCACCTCATTCGCGATTTTCAACTGTTTTACCTCTCGAATGAGGAGAGGCAACAAATAACTATTACGAACTAAATTAAAATACGATCGGTATGTAGTGATTTTTGGACGAGCGGGGAAGAGAATAAAACAGAGACTCAGGGAAAGAGAGAAAAAAATTCAGGAAGATTATGCTCAAATTAGGATCTACAATTAAAATGATTATAATTTACGAGTGGATTGAGGTTAGTGTTTCGTACACCATATTCGTTGAACATTCTTCAAAACTCTTATATTTCGAGCATACGAGTAAATAATATTCTCCGGTCAAGGAGCAAAAAAACAAACTTACCACAGCCAAAGTAAAGAAAAATAAGGAAAGGAAATATCCCACAGTAGCAAAGAAAAACGAAATTATTTCCAATTTTGAGATTAAATATTAGAGAAAACAAATGAACAATTGATCCATGAGGATCTTACAGGATGATTAATTGTACAGTTAAATTACAGCTCAACCGATAGAAAGTACAAGTAAACGATTTAATTCTATGATTGCACGAAAATATTAGTGTGGACATAATTTACCAAGAGACGCGTTTTCTTATACACTTTTTCTCCACCAGTAACTTCTCGCATCTGCCTTTTTCTCAGACACTCGATGCTCCACCGTAATATTTTACAGAAATATCGTGTACGTGTGTGTGTATATTTTTCGTTTTTTTTAAGTCTTCTGACTCGATCTAAATTATTTCACAAATGTCGAATAGACGGAACTAATGTGAGATTGGAACAATGTTGAAAACTTCGATATATGATATTTAATTCGCGGCTTAAAAAGTAAATTAATATATAATGATATATAAATATATTTATATGTATATATATATATATATATATATATATATATATATATATA